>JAVSBS010025523.1:56117-75768 GCA_033124195.1 Coracias cyanogaster
CTTGTCATAATAAACTGTTTGGTGGGAAGAAGGCACCGGATTGCTCTTTACAAAAACTCGTTGCTTGCTCTGGGAGTAGCGCGTCTCCCCTTGGGTCGAAAGGTGTTGGCTTTAATCAGGTTGATTCCTACCTTGAAAACCGTCAGCAAGTCCTTCAATGAGGCATCAGATCCGTGGGAGAATAATAAATAATTCGGTTTGTCTCGGTGAAAAGCAGGTAGATGTTTGTTGGGGATAACTTAAACCTGAGAGGGTTATTGAGAGTGAATGCGATAGTTTTAAATTACATGTCGCTCTAGTATGGGACGGAGTTGGGAAGCTGTGACATCTCATTGCGATGTCACTAGTGGAAGCTCAGCAGCTGAGTTTGGTGGCTCGGTGGGATGGAAGCCTTAAGATCACAGTGACCCCGAGCTCTCAGTACTCAGGCCCTTGGTCCAGTTGAAATGGCAGCCGCAACAATCTGCAGCTATGTCTCTAAAGTAGTACTGACATATGGGAGAATGTCTTTTTTACCTTTGTTGTTTTCCTTCAAACACTAGAGATAAGGTTTCTCTTGCAGTTGTTAGCTTGACTAACAGCCAGGACTGCTGATAGCTAATATGGTTTACTTGGTCTTGAATGCTTCTTATCTTGAGCACAGAAGGCTAGTAATCTTGGTGAGTAGGACTGTGGCTTTCTTTACCAAGGGCTGTGTTGGTTTTTTGTTGTGGTTTTTTTTTTTTTTTTTCAATCTGTGCAGAAAAATGCATCACTGCTTTTGAGTTGTGCGAGGGTAAAGCATGAAGAATGCTGAACCCGTCAGATGACAGGTGGTATTGGTGAATCTGAATAACTTCAGAACATGGGTGCAGCGCTGTAATAGGGCATTTAAACCCACTGTATTTAAAATGAAATGTGTGATACTTTGTTTTCTCCATCCAGATTACAGGGCCTGATAATAAAGGAATTTATAAAGGCGATCGAGAGTCCAGTGGAAAATACACATTTGCCGCCCACATGGATGGAACTTACAAGTTTTGCTTTAGCAACAGAATGTCCACCATGACTCCCAAGATAGTGATGTTCACTATTGATATCGGAGAAGCTCCAAAGGGACAAGACATGGAGACAGAAGGTGAGGAAAACTCCTGGAGAGGTTAGCTCCAGCCTGGGAGCTTTTCCCCTACATGCATGACTCCTGAACTTGACTAGGATTCTCAGAATTCCCATTTCTCCAGGCTGTCTAGTTAGCTGTTCTCTTGCACAGCTAAAATGGATATGGTTGTTTTTAGATCTCATTACACGATTTAGTGCAGAATCACCAGGGAATCACTTGGCCATCTGCAGGAACTAATGCTTTCATCCTTTAGTCCTTTCATCAGTTCCATTCTCTGGTTTCTAGTTTGCTCAGCAGTATGTAGACTACTACATGCAGTAGTTGAGCTCTTTGATAAATGTGCTAATATAAAGAAATTTCCTTAGCTGTGTAAATTTACTGTTTTATTTGCAGCCTTTTGTCCTGTACTTGTGTTCATCTCTTACACTTTTCTCTAGGTGGTGGAGATACCTGGGATGGTATGTGTACTGCTTTTTGAAAGCTCGTTAGCATCTTGTCTTTTGCGTATGTTTATTCACTAACAGCTAACGTTTGCTTTTCCTCTGTAACATTTGTTTGTAGCATGAGAATGTCTTTTTAATAAACTACATAAAAGGTCTGATTCTGAGCAATGCTGAGCACCTGCAAGCTTCCATCGAGAGGTTTATTTCCTTACCAGCTCTTGGGATCAGGTCCTTGAACTGTCTGTGACAGTTTGTCTTCAGGTGGTTATTGATGGCTGACAGAAGACTTAAGGAGTTTTAGGTGAAATTGAACTAAAACACTGAACATCCCAGAACACTGGATATTTTAGATGGTATTGCTTGAGTGGGTGTTGAATAATCAAGGGCTTTTGGAAGCAATAAGCTCCTTTTAGATTATTAATTATCAGTAATGTTTCAAGAGGAAAAACTTCAGCCCTGTCATTGGCTACAGAAGGAAGAAACAAATGTATTGGGCAACAACTGAGTCTTATTTAGAAACCACTAACTCTAGCTAGAAGGCAAAAAAATCTTGTTTTCTATTTTAGCAAGAAAATAACTGTGTGCATTGAGTGCTTGATGTCAGTTGAAAAGTAACAAATTCCTAACTTTTGATTTATTTTTTTATAAGACTCAGTGAAATCTTTTCTTGAGGCTGAATATGTCTGTTGTAAATATTAGTGCAGCTTTAAATTTTGAAGGCACTTTTTCTTGAGTGAATTTTTTTGGAGTGGGTTTAAACAATCCCTGCAACTGCAATTTCTTCTCTTACTAATAAACTGCACTTACCGCAGTGACCAATTGCCCGTGAAAATAAAGGATTTACAATATTAGCAGAGAGAGCGTCGTTTACACAACTATTTAGGTTTTAATTGTAACTTGTGTGAGTGTTATTCTCTGGTCCTCCTTTTGACTGTTCTCTGTAAGGTGTGCATTTTGAATAGCTTTATTTTCAGATTGTGATCTGAAACAGTTTATAGATGAAAACACCATAAAATAGCTTCAAAGTATGTCCCTTCAATGGAAAATGTTTTGGGGTTTGTGACTTTTTTTTTAAGAGAGCTGATTGCCCAGAACGCCTCTGGGGAGTGAGATCTTGGACTTCTCTTGGTGCTAGAAAACTGAAAATTACTTGCAGAATTTATAAATTTCTAAGTCGCCAGTTCTTTGAGCATGAAGATACTTAAAAGATCCTGTGGTTGACAGTCAAATCACTAAACCTTAGATCTCCGATCTTTTCATTTGCTGAAGTATCTCAAGCTAGTTTTCTGTTACTGGTTTGGTATTTTCCTCCTCTTCTGCTTTCCCGACATCCCAGAACCTGGAGCCAGTTCCCGCCCTCTGCCAGGCCCCCTTGGCATTGTTCCTGCTGAATGCTGTGCTTCAGCTAAACCGGAAGATCACAAGATGCAAAGTGTTGCTTCAGAAAGTGATCTCGTTTTGCCAGCATCATGATCTTAAGCTAAATTCTCAGTCGGTTCTCTTTTTGCAAGCTTAACAACTGGGAAAAGCTGTAATGTTAAGATAATTTGCTTGGAATCTATTGGATGATCTCGGCAAAATAGATAATAGTGTGTGGTATTGATCTGATGTGTTCTTACCTTCTGTTTTTGTGGAAAAGTACGTGGATATTGGAAAGAAGTGGTCTGTACTGACTCTAAATTGCGTGTCTTCTGGCTTGAAGTCGGATGAGGAGAAAGAGGGTTTCCCACTTCTTACGTACCGCAGAGACGTGTTAGGAAAAGTGACGCTATCAAAACTGAATTTTCCTTTGCTGTAAGGATAGAAAGTTTGCTGCTGTACAGACTGCATTTTTTCAGAACTTCTGCGACAGGAAATTAAGTCTCAACCGTTTGTAAATTTTAACCAATTGTTTCTTGAGTCAATCACAGACTTTCTGATGCTTCTGAAATTATTCTGCAGCTCATCAGAACAAGCTAGAAGAGATGATTAATGAGTTAGCAGTGGCCATGACAGCTGTAAAGCACGAACAGGAGTACATGGAAGTTCGTGAAAGAATACATAGAGCAAGTACGTGTCTTTGACTTAAATGCCTTCCCCCCTCTCAGATGAACTGACAAAATGTGCTTTAAAATACAAGCCCACGGAAGCTATTCCAAGCTACTAAAAAATAATTCAGAGCAAGTTCTGAGGGACCTGCCTGTACAGTAAAGGGTATAGTTGATGCTTGCGATCCTCCTTGGATTGGCTCACCTCTTGTAATGAAGATAGTTATGCACAATAATCTCTGATTAATTGGTGTAAACCTTCTTTGACGGGCATATTTCTGAGGATTTCAGTAACGACGTGGATCCCTGGGATAGATTTTGGTTGAACTTGAAGTGGGTGTGGCTTAATTGACCCAAAGTCTTTAAAAATCTTGTTCAAAAATGACAGAACTACTCTTATGTCCAAGTCGAGAATATGGCCAACTCCCGAGTCACAGCCCTCACATTCATTTGGAAATACAGCTTTAAAGTACGATGAGAGCTCCAGGGGGAAGCCTGGTGACAATAAGAGGCAAATACTTCTAATATGAAAATACAACATCATATTAAAGCACTGGCCTCTCAACTTTTTGAACCTATGAATATCTCAGTTTTATGACTTGTGTTACTAATGGTCCGATTGAAGAAAATGCCAAATTTTTTGTAATGAAATACGATGAACATTTAGAGGTTAGAAATTCCCCACCTGACTTTGAGACCGTAATATACAACCGTTACTTGAAAAAAGCAAAGTGGCTTCTGTGTGACGGTTACCAGCTTTTGTCTGGCCTCTTTGAAGGCCTGATGCTGCACAGTGTGTGGCCAAAGTTGAGGTTAAAACATCTGCTTGCTTCGAACGGTTCAAGCTGTTCAGAAAAATTCCCCTCTCCGTTCTCAGAGCTGATCTCTAAGAGTGCAGAGTTCTTCTGGGGCGCTTGTAACGATGTGTTACAAATACCAGTGGTTTATGTGCGGTGCTTCAGGTCCGGTGAGAAAGTTTTAAGTTTGTTTTAAATGCTTTGTTACTTACTATTTTTCTTTTTCTTTCCCAACAGTTAATGACAACACAAACAGCAGAGTGGTTCTTTGGTCGTTCTTTGAAGCTCTTGTACTAGTTGCCATGACACTGGGACAAATCTACTACCTGAAGAGGTTTTTTGAAGTCCGAAGGGTTGTTTAAGAGTACTTTTCTGGTCCTGGATTTCACTTCACTGTCTACCAAACATCCTGGTCACAAAAAAAAAAAAGTCATTTAGTTTCTGAACCCTCTTTACTGAACTGTAAAACTTCTTTGCTTCTGTTCTTTCCTAGTTAAAAATGAATTGTTTTTACATATCTTCTGTAGCAAAAGCTGTGCTGAAATCTTGTCACTTAATTGGCATAACTTTTTTCACTGAAATCTGCCTAGTCTGTACGCTAAGCGAGGTCCGAGCAAGCTGCAAATGCTGTAACTCACCTGTAGTAACAAGCAATGTCGATGTCTTTTCTAACTACTTTTTTTTTCCCTGTTTTCATCAGTACTTCTATCTAGGGAAACGGTACAAGGCCCTAACGTGACTGTTTGCATTTTTGACATCTTTCACCCTTTTGTGAAGCGGAGATAATCCCTTCCTTGCTTGAACTGCCAAGGAGAAGCGATTGAACTTCATTCTAAGTAGCGGACAGCTGACCACCTCCAGCCTAGTATTCATACGACTTAACATAAAGCCTTCACTAGCGATCTTAATTACATCAACGTATTCCCAAAATTCTTTTCAATTAACTAGCCGACATGAAACTACATTTTTCTCCTCTCGTTACCGAATGTTTTTAGTCTCTCGCAGGTTTTCTATCGAAGCCAGTTGTGTGCGGTGTCTTGGCAAACCGTAGTTAACCCTTTGGTTTTCGCAGGTCCAAAGCTCAGACTGTCGGCGCTGCTGCAGAACGCGTTAGTGCTCGGGAACCCTGGACTCCTGATGCCAAAGGGTTAATGATTCTGGGGGTATATTGCGATGCTATGCAGCCCTTGTATTTAATTAAGTGGCAGTCTCTGCCGTTCTCTGAACACAGTTAGCATAATGCTAAATACCGGTGTGTTTTCTTTTTCAGGCACACGTAGGCTTGGTTTTTTGTTGTTTTTTTTTTTTTGTATAAAGTTCCTTTCCTCGGCATCTGATGATTGGTTTAAAAATTAAAGAAGCGTCTGATGTGGGTGCTGAGCCAGGATTATGTTGTGACTGATGTATATTAGTTGTAATCATTTTTGGGGGTGGGGCGGGGTCTTTTCCAGGGGGGAGCCTCTACAAGTAACACACAACAGTTTTGTACAATTAATTTAAAATTTGTTACAGGTTTTCATGTTCCAGGTAAAGTTTTTTCAACCTTGGGCAAACACTTGCAGCAGTTCTTCAGAAAGGTGGCTCTTAACACCTTACCGTGACTGTTGTGTGCCAATATTTTTGTGTAAAACACTTAAAATTGAATTCTAAGATGTACATTTAAAAATTGCTTGTGAATCTAAATATGACCCAGGTTCGATAAATAAACAAATTCTTTAAAAAAAAAAAGTATACTTTTCTTTGGTTCTTTAAGGAAGTACGGTTTAACAGGAAGAACTTTAACACAAAATACAATTAACCAAAAGATGTTTAACACAAAGCTTCTTCATGAAGTATCTCTTAGTATATCAGGAATTTATCGGAACACCGTTGGGGGCAGGTAGGAGAAATCGCAGGTAATTCTAAGCCGCCAGCTTTGCTCCCCAGCCTCGGGCAGTGCTTCTGTACGGCCCGCGGAAGTACTTGCAAGGTAGGGCGCTTGCCATAAAAATACTATTTTATTTTTCCGTATCCAAAGGGGGATTTTTACTACGGCGTTTTCTCCATAAAAGCAGAGCCCCAGAGGAGGCGGCTGGCGGGGCCGGAACCAAGGTGCTGCGGCGTGTGTTTCCGTACGGTCCCGCCGGGGCCGGACCGCGGGGCGAGGAGCGGGGGGACGAGGCCTGGCGGCGGACACGGCGGAAGCGCCGAGCCAAGATGGAGGCGGTGACTGAGGGGAGCTGGGAGTCGCTGCCCGTGGCGCTGAGCCCGGGCGTGCTGCGGGCGCTGCGGGAGCTCGGCTTCGCCCGCATGACCCCGGTGCAGGTGAGGGGCCGCTCCCCGCCGGGCCCAGCCCCGCGGCTGTCCCCCGTGCGGGCGGTGTCAGCAGCGCCTGGGCCCGGGCTGGCCTGAGGACGGGCGGAGCGGGCCGTGTTGCGGGGCTCGGGCGCAGCTCAGAGCAGTCGCTGGATTCTTTGGCTCTCCGGTCGCTGGCGCTGCTTGGGTGACATTTACCGAGAGCTTTGATGCCTCCTGTGGGGATTTAGCCTCGGTGAGACTTCCTCCCACCACCGCCAATTCACCTGTTCGTGTTGTTTCTCTGTTTTTTCAGTCTGCGACCATTCCACTCTTCACGAATAACAAAGACGTTGCCGCCGAAGCGGTGAGTGCTGTTTCTTGGTCGGGTTCGTTGCTTCTCTTGGTCTGTATCTGGAGCTGAGCGAGGGCTGACGCTGTTTCTCATCTCACAGGTAACAGGCAGTGGCAAAACCTTAGCATTTGTAATCCCCATTCTGGAAATTCTTCTCAGACGGGAAGAAAAATTAAAGAAAATGCAGGTAAGATGAAGTTATTCAATTCTGAGTCTATTTTTATGACATGCCAACCAGATTTGAGGACATCAGGGAAAGCATCAATAAGGAGAATTGCATATACATAAAGTGACTGTGCTCGGATCTTTGGTATAACAGTGACAAACTGTTTAAAACCTGAAAACAAATACTGAGATGCTTTCTTTGCACTTAGATACAGCTTCGTATTTGACATGGTCAAAACAGGTTTTGAGCTGTTAGGAGAATGTTTTAAAATATTTAATACAACAGTGTACCACAAACAAGAGCCTCTGAATGCTTTTCACTATCCATTGACTTCGAATCTCTGGCGTACAGAGAACTCACATTGTTATTTGCTATTAAATGTCATTATTAGACGCTGCTCTTTGAGCAGAGGTATTCTGCACGTTGATACAAGACATCTATCAGATATTTTATGTTATTTTGTTTTCTTTATTATATTTCTGTGAAAATGTTTTGTCTAAAACTAGGATCATAAATATAGCTCTTCCAAGGGAAAATTTCACCCCAATCTTTCTTCTAGTCTGTTATTTTCCCTAAATTCCTTCTGTTTTTCATGTGCAGGTTGGAGCTATAATTATCACACCAACAAGAGAATTAGCGATTCAAATTGATGAGGTGCTGTCACATTTCACAAAACACTTCCCCAGGTTTAGGTGAGTGAGCTTTAGGCTTGTCACGGCCACGGTTCCTTTTTCTTGTCATTCGTAAACTATCAAAACTTAAAGATAACCTAAATTTTCCTGTTCTATTGTTTTAGTCAGATTCTTTTAATTGGTGGTAGGAATCCCATGGAAGATGTTGAAAAGTTTAAAGAACACGGGTGAGTCGACTGTCAAGAGTTTTTTCTCAGTGCCTCGCAGCTGTGGTTCTCTCCTTGTCTTTGGGGTTTTCAAATGAGGGCTTTGGTCCTGCTGGTGCTAAAATCGGCTGATAACTGCACGAGGATGTTGGGCTGTGTGCTGAGGAAATTGTGGCTTCTTGAGCAAGATACGCCAGAGTGAGACAATAGGAAAGGATCAAATTTGTGATTAGTACCATTTACGTGGTGTTTGGGTGAAGAATAACATGCAGCACGGTGAGCTGAAAACTCTCTTCACCGAATATTTCAGTTCCTTCTCTTTTTGTAAAGGTTGCACTAGCAGTAGGCTCTAGCGAGACTGCTGATGACTAATGTTCTGGAGCTGTTTGGTGCTGATACTGATGGTGACGTTTTGAAGCAATCGTATTTTCCACTGGCTTTTGCCTGGAGCTACCAAATACTTCCAGCTGATAGTCGCTTTGCATAGTTGCTGATTATATTTTAAACTTCTGTTACCACAAATGATGTGCTTTCTCCCATCAACGTCGTGCCCGAAAAGCACTGAGATACGAACACAGCAGTGACAAAATGAAATTGTTTTCTGGAAGAACGCAGTCAACTTGCGTGCCGGTTTCTGCTGCGGGGATGACGTTAGCAGCTCTCCCAGAGTCCTTCCCTTGCCCAGTTACAATTTCTGCGTGTCTTGTTCACGAGCAGTGGGAACATCATTGTAGCTACGCCGGGTCGCTTGGAGGATCTGTTCCGAAGAAAAGCGGATGGGCTGGATCTCGCAAGCTGTGTGAAGTCTCTTGATGTGTTGGTATTAGATGAAGCAGACAGGCTTCTGGACATGGGCTTTGAAGCGAGGTATTTAAATAATAAATCCTAGTGATACTGAAGTTTTACATGAGTTCACAGATGGCTGGTGTGAATGGGCATGGCCTGCAAGGACCCCTAAAGTTCAGTTTGTTCTGTTTGGTTCTTTTACCTCTCTTTGCTCTGTAGAATATATAAATAAATTGCTAAGAGGGGAAGAGAATCAGGAAAAGTGGATCCTTGATGAATACAGAGTTTACAGTTTCTATGGTTTTTTAGATTAGTACACGCTGTAATTAATGTTTAAGTAGCGTTTGCACATCAGAAGGGCTTAAAACACTTTAATAAATAAGCTTTGATGCCCCTTTTCTCTTAAAGTCCAGATAATTAGCTCAATAGAAGATGCTCTATGCTTGGCACTCTGTAATAAAAGCTCCTTTGTTTATAAACTCTTACTTCCAATGATTAAGCTTCTTTCTGAGGGAAGTCGTGGGTCAGTTACGTTTTCCATGTGCTTACTTGCAGTTTAAATGCCATTCTGGACTTTTTGCCCAAGCAGAGACGGACGGGTCTGTTCTCAGCAACTCAAACTCAAGAGGTGGAGAACCTGGTGAGAGCAGGTCTCCGGAATCCTGTCCGCATCTCGGTGAAAGAGAAGGGAGTGGCAGCAAGCAACACACAGAAAACCCCAACGCGCCTGGAGAACTATTACATGGTGCGAACCTCTGCGTGCTTCCTGATAGTTCCTTGTTCCCTCTCCATAAGTTTTTTCAATCTTTGGCAGTTACGATCACATTAAGAGAGGAACCACAAGTCTTAAAAGACGTAAAGCTCTCGCAGATTCTCCAAAGATCAGTAACCAAGCTGAGGAGAAAGCTCTACATTAGGAACCGTGTTGTGTCCTGCTCTGCGAGTTGTGTTTGGCTGGCCAGGAGTTGTTGTAGCCCTAAACAAACTGCGGGGCCGTGGCTCCTTGAGCTGCTTGTCGTGAATGGGCCTGGGATGAAACTGTGGCAATTTCCTAGAAGTGGCTGAGGGGAAACCTGAGAAACTGATGTGGGGGAGAGGTGTTGTGGCTGGGGATGGGAAGCCTGGGAGCTTAAGTCTTTTTTTTTTAACTTAAGATACGTAAAAGAGTCATATTCCCCATGATGAACTTTATACAGATGATCAATATTAAGAACTTAGACCCGTAGGCATTTATCGGGCACAATGGAAGATGAAACCAGCACACCACTTTGTACCAAGTCTGTTTTCTTCCTTTTTTTTTTCCCTTTTGCATTGTGTAGATCTGCAAAGCAGATGAAAAGTTCAATCAGTTGGTGCATTTTCTTCGGCAGCACAAACAGGAGAAACATCTTGTCTTTTTCAGGTAATTCCGTTTGGGTTTCATTGTGAAAATAGCCCGGTTGCTTATTACTTCAATTCCAAAGCTGTGCCTTGTGTTGGCAAGGACACAACTATTTTAAAGGTGATTCGTTTTAATAGTTGCCTTGTAGAATGTGGTGCCTGAAAAGAGGTTGATCATTGCTTCGTCTCAGGATTGCGTTGAACTTTATGAAGCGAAACACAAATTTTATATGCATTTTTCAAGTAAAGCATTATAGATGCTTATATTGATTATAAAAATTGATTTATTGATATTATAATATATTGATACTATTGATTATAAAAATTATGTACGTATTTTAAATAAAAACAGGCAATAGCTGGTATTTTTGAAAGGTCTCAGACACCTCCAGCTTGACTGTCTAAACCAGATGAAAAATGCAGCACAGCCTTTTGTTTTTATGTCTGTCTTTATCACAACAGCACGTGCGCCTGTGTGGAATACTATGGGAAGGCTTTGGAATCCTTAATTAAACAAGTGAAAATAATGAGCATTCATGGGAAAATGAAACACAAGCGTAACAAGATTTTTACTGAGTTTCGGAAGCTCCCAGGGTAAGAGCGCGGGAATAGACTGAACCAGTCAGAAGCAGAAATAAATAGCAAGGGAGGTGTAATTTTGTCTGACAATATTCTTGGGCCGCTTGAGTGGCGTTGTGCTGAGGAGAGGACGCTGCTGGCTGGTTCTTGGCGCGTTTATAAGAACACAAACTACGCTGAGGTACTCAAAGAATGATCGCAAACAAAGTCAAAATGTGACTGGAGCACGGCCAGCCTCACTTAGAGAATCCGTGTGGCAGCAGGGATGGTGCAGGGACGTGGATTTAGGATATCCTGCAGCTCAGGACCCTCTAAAGTTTGCGGTGCTTGCTGGCCAAACACACACCTTATGAAGCCCATCGTTACTACTGTTGTAGTACTGGGGAACTGGTAGTAAAAATAACCTTTTCCTGATTGGGAACCAGAGTGGAAACCCAGAATACTATTTTTTTAATATATGAATAAGAATATAGCGACATGGTGCTGTAATTTACCTGCAGAGGAGTATTTGCCAGCTTTGCAGGATGTCGTTAAGAGACTCCTGCCTGTCATTTTTTATTGCATGGGACCTGAGGTTTAGTGTTTTGTATTAGAAGAAAAATAATTACCAGCAGACAGGAAGAACAACTTTCACAGCGTGCTAAAGCTGTCAGTGTCCTACGTCTTTTGTTAAAGTGTTTGTAGTGTTAGGTTCAGCTGTGGTGGAAGCAATGGTGATTTAAAAATAGAACTTGTCACGGGGAATGGGTTTTTCTTAGTGATGTAATGCCAATCACGTTCCTTGGAGTAACGTCATGTGGAATTTTAGTTGGTGAAAGCTGCACCCGCCTTACAATATTGTGTCTTTTTTCAAAAAACAAATATTTTAAAATGTTTTGTTCCTCATCCTCCAGTGTAGATGCAGCTGGGGCGGGGGGTGAAGACTGACTCTTACCGCATGACAGTTTAATGAAAAGAGGCTTTTTCTTCTTCCTAGCGGGATTTTAGTTTGCACTGATGTGATGGCCCGTGGCATAGACATTCCCGAAGTACACTGGGTTTTACAGTACGACCCGCCCAGCAGCGCAAGGTACGACTTCCTACCTGAAGAACCGTTACTTGCTGTCCCGTTTCTGTCCTGTCGGATACAAATTGGGAACGCACAACAGCAGAAAACACATTGAATCGCTGCCTGGAACTTAGTCGGAGTGAACACGGAACAGCGCATGAACCAGAGAGGTTCAAACACTCCCGTTTTTGTTGTAACTGCTGTGAATGGAGATGACTTTGTGGTGTGTAAGTCAGACGGGTGGTCACCACTGGCGTTGTGTGGAGGCACTCTGGTGAGAGGCGCGGTATGAGAACGTCAGAGAAATGTGAGAGGTGAGGTGTTAGGGGGAATCAGAGCAGACACAGGAGCGGGGACAGAGCTTTTCAAGGAACAGCACATCCAAAGCTCATGTGAAAGGCGTTTTTCTGTGTATTTTAACTTGCATTGTTGTCATGCTCCCTACAACCTGCTTAAACTTCACCTGCAAACCAGCTATTCCTCGCTTGAACACGCAGGCCTAACAACGGAGCGGGACTGCCGCACGTCTCTTCTATTGCGTTTTACCAGCTCCTCTCGGCTGAGTTCCCAAGCGTGTCGCGCTCCCTGGTTTCCATTGCACAAGATGTGCCCTTTTGCTGCCTGTCCAACACTCCGGGGCCAGGCCGAGCGTCCCCCGTTGCGCGAGCTCTGCGTTGTGTCGTTCCAGTGCCTTCGTGCATCGGTGTGGGCGGACAGCGCGGATCGGCAACGTCGGCAGCGCGCTCGTGTTTTTGCTTCCCATGGAAGAATCTTACGTTAACTTCCTCTCAATCAACCAAAAGGTGAGTAGGTTTTTATTCTACCCCAGAGCAGGAAGGAGCAAGAGGACAGGCTTACTGCTCAGTTTCAGAATCAGAATTTGCAGGGCTTTAGGTCGTATGCATAGGGAATGTTTTAGCAGAGGTGCACAATTAAAGACGAACTGTTTATTAACCACCAAATGCATCTATCTGTTAGAACACGATTGCTCCCAGCGTTACCCACAGAGTTTCTAGTAGGAAAACGGGATGCGTTGCATAAGGAGAGGCTTTTAATTTGTGAGGGGGTGTGGACTGAGCGTTTCCAGAAGGGCAGCGCTGGCTTATGCTCCTACCCCCCAACCCTGCCACGACCCGTTTATACACCGCACCCTCTGCACCGTTCGGTTCCGGTCATTTCCTCTGCCTGGTCCTGCATTTGTGGGATTAATTGTATAAATTCTCTAGAGCTATGAGAGCATAGCTTGGTAAGGCACGAGATGAAGATACCGCCTCTCTCAAGCCGCGCTGTGCAAACTCTTTTGTGGGTCTAGGACAATTTCAAGGGGCTGAATGGTGGAGTTTGGAGATGACTAAGAAGGGGGAAAGTGGCTCAAGGCTGAGTGAAGATTAACTGGGGAAGAAGCGTGTGTGTAAAATAATTCGGCTAAACTTTTCCGTTGGTTTTGTATTTCTTTTCTGGTTTTCAGTGTCCCATGCAGGAAATGAAACCACAGACAAACGTGTTAGATCATCTCCCAAAACTGAAGTCCATGGCCCTTGCTGACAGGGCAGTGTTTGAGAAAGGGATGAAAGCGTTTGTGTCTTACGTCCAGGCCTATGCCAAACACGAATGTCATCTGATCTTCCGAATAAAAGGTAATTCCCTGCTGGGGCTGGTGTCTTCTACTGGTCTTTGCAGAAGACAGTATGTGTGGTTTGGTAAAAAACAGAGTGTTACTGTACACAAGCTTCAAGTACTGATTCCTGATCTCAAATTTACATTCTGTAGCATCAGATTCTGACAAAACTCCTATATTTTTTCAAGAAACTTGTTTATCATTGTTTTCTGGAGACTTTCCAGACAGGTCTGGATGCGTTCCTGTGGAACCTGCCCTAGATTATGGTCCTGCTTGGCAGGGGGGTTGGACTCGATGATCTCCAGAGATCCCTTCCAACCCCTCACATTCTATAATTCTATGATTCAAGAGAAAACTTTTAATTAGTGAGTTGGACCAAACTGACATAAGCGTAAATAAAAATTACTTAGTGGTGTTAGAATGCAAATACTAAGACAAGAGTTGTTTGTTGTTGGTTTTTTTTTTTCTGTGACTTGCTAAGTTAAATTAACTTTCTGTCCAGCAGGAAACTGACTTTTAAACTCTTTATTTTAACAGATCTGGATTTTGCTAGCCTCGCCAAAGGCTTTGCATTGTTAAAAATGCCAAAGATGCCTGAACTAAGAGGAAAATGTTTTCCAGACTTTACTCCAGTCACTGTTAATACAGACTCCATTTCCTTTAAGGATAAAAATAGAGAAAAACAGAGACAAAAGCAATTAGAACAACAAAGAAAAGAAAGGGAGGAAAACGGAGAGAAAAAAAAGTTTATAAAGAACAAAGCCTGGTCCAAGCAGAAAGCCAAGAGGGAGAAGAAGAAGAAAGTTACAGCTAAAAGGAAGCGTGAAGAGGTAAAACTGTGTCCATTGTATTAAACTGCACAGGGAGCAGAGATTTGTATTTCCTGAGGGTCCTGCAGTATGCCATGATGGTGGCCAGTACTTGATTTGTTATTATTTTGGGTTTTTTTTAGTTTCCTAGGTAGAAATTGAATATTATTTCCTGCTTGGGTACTCCTGGCAAAATAAGAGTTGTGAACTTCTCATGCATTCAGCTGTAGAGAATGAAAAACTTTTGGTGTTGTGTTTAATTTGTTGATTTTCAACTGCCAACAGGGCTCCGATATTGAAGACGAGGACATGGAAGAGCTGCTGAATGACACAAGACTCTTGAAAAGATTAAAAAAAGGAAAAATCAGTGAAGAAGAGTTTGAGAAGAGACTGACAGGTGGCCAGAATAGACTCAAAACTGTTGCTGACTTAGAGTCTGAAGATTGACAGTTGCTCTAACCCCACTTTTACAGTAAAATACTGCCTATTCCAAGAAATCTGTATTTTTCTAACAAAATAATGATGCAGAGAACAGACTTGATCTCATTTCTTAATAAAGAGACCTGGTGTCGGTACAGACATAGAAGCAAGCCTGCAGTGAAGAACAGAGCTAAAAGCGCTGCTCCTGTGGTGTGGCGGGAGCTGCAGATTCCATCAGCAGGGAAATTCCCTCCGCATGTTTTCATTCTGTTGGGTTTTTTTCAGGTACGTCCCACCGATCAGTAAGTAACACTATACCTCAGAATGAGTCTGAATACACCGCAAGGTATTTTATTTTACAATATCAAAATACTTCACCCACCTTTAAAATAATTTATTTTAGGTCTTTTAGTAACTTTCAGATTTTTTTTTAACAGTGGTCCACCCACATGTAATGTTTAGCTTCAAAAACTCAAGAGGGCCGATAAGGACATTGATCCTTATAACGTGGTCTCCTTACCATGTCCGTATCACTTGTATCACCTTCCAAGTTCTTAAAACTGCGGCAGTCACTGGAGAAGATACGTCCTGCACGCCGAGTCCTCTGTTACAGATAGAGTTTAATAAGTTCATCGCTGACGGCTGATGGAGTTAAGACACCGAGGTCCGTAAACAGTAACGTAATTAGCGACGGCGATGTGTAGTCAATCCAGGGATGCTCCTCCGTTAGGTTCTGACTTGTTTTTAGAGTGTCTGCTTTGTACTGGAAAGAAAGGGAGACATTCAGTGATTGCACAACTGCGTTAGAACCTCTTTCGGGCAAGAGCGGCACGATAGTCGTGAGCAGACGTTTGTGGTAAAACTGAAGGGAGTCAGCTGCTTTAAAACGAGGCGTAGGCTGGTGCAACCTTGGTCTCAGATGCTTTATCTTGTGTATAAAGTACAATTTGTAGTTCTGAAATGTATTGATTTAACCGTTTCTTGCCCTCAGCTGCTCCTGTGGCCCAAAGGAACCACTTTAGGAACTAAATGTTAGCATTAAGACAAATGAGGGCTGTTTGGCACGTGACTGGAGCATGGAGCAACTCCCTGTTACGTAAAATAAGCTGTAGTGGAGTGGTCCAGATAAATGAGGACATGCTTAGATGGACGTTTTTCAGACACGTAAGTGTGCATCTTAGCTGGATAAGAAGTAATTGAATTTCTCTTACCTTAAACTTATCTGGGACGTCCTGCTGATTTAGAGGGAAAAGTCTGACAAACTTGAAACTTTCTGCTACCACATAAAACGGCTTATTCTGAGCTTTGGCGCACACAGCAATTTGGTTAGTGCCAATCTGGGAAGAGAGATGGAAAACAACGCGCAGGCTCAGTGCGAGCGTGACATAATATAGCCCCGGTTCCAACAACAAATAGACATTTACTGGGTAATGACCAAACAGAAAAGATTTTTCAGAAAGCCTTGAATTCTTCAAAGAAACCCCAGTCTATAGAGTTTACAGAATGATGTCGTAAACTCACTACCTCTTACCTTGTTAATAATGCCTCCGCTTTCAACTACACCTTCAGCACCAACTAACACCAGGTCCACTTTCTCCATAATGTAGCTGTCCAAAGGGGGAAAAAAAAAATCCAGGTGTTACTGGGTAATATGAGAAATGACTTGCTGAACAGGACAGAAATTAATAATTCAGTCTTTCACTTCTCCAAACTAGTTTCATCAGCAGAAGTAATAGAATATATAAGTCCACGTGCTGTTCCACACCCTGGAGTGAGCTTTCACTTGCTTCCCTGGTAGAAATATCAAGTACCTGCATCTTCTCCACCCGTAGCTGACCTCAGCACTTGTGTAAATGCTGGAGGAAGAAGTAGAAATCTGACTGGGAATGATACTAGCTGCAGGAAGATGGGTGTCTGATCAGATACTAACCACACAGTAAAGTGATTGCACCGGGGTAAACTTCGCCAAATACACAGGATGCTCCCATCTAATTCCCCCTTCTTTACATCCCTCCAAGGTGTTTTAATTGAAAGTAGAGATCTAAAAAGAACAGCACCCATCAAGTGATTTAATAGACTGAAGGTGTTAAACAGAACTTGTAGACTTGTCCACTCGAGCCCCTCCCTTCCCTAGCCAGAGGTGCCTCGGTGAGCAGACACGTCGCCGTGGTCTCCTGGAGGCAGGCGCTCGAGCACGGTGCACCTGGACAAGAGTTGAGGTTCAGAGGCAGCGTAGTCCTTTCTGTTCTCACCTTTTGGACTTACACTAATTTAGCAAATAGCTTAAGAAACCCCCAAATGGCAACATATATAAAAATGATGAAAAAAGTAGCCTTTTGCGTAGCACCTTGGTTCCTTTTTACAGACACCCCCCAGTTCTACACTTCGTTCTGACTCGTTTTTCATTCTAACGCAAACATCAAATACTTGTTTTGCAGCGGGCGGGTCAAGGTGTAACTTGTTTAGCTTGTTTGATGACTAAGTAACAACCTCTCTGGTTGGAGGAGCTTCTAGGAAACTTACATACAACACAATCAAAATAAAATTGCAGTGAACCACATTAAGCTTTGATGATCAGACGTACCCAACTGCAGCATCCAGAATCACGGTCACAGGAATGTTCAGCTTCCTGAGGGCTTTTGCCATTTTTTGCCTATTAAAAAAACCCAACATAGTTGAAGCTTAAAATAGTTTTCTCTAAAGACAATGCTAGATAAAAATTGTCTGGAAGACTGAAACCCATGAGTGCCCATGTTCCCTCGCCTGTAGTTTTGGTTTTTGATGTACCCACTAACAGAAAATAAGTTTTCCTGTAGAAATGGAAACAGATTGCAACAGACCCAACAAAAGTCAGGTTTGTACAAGTCAGGAACCGCAGCTACAGAAAGATGAGTCGGTGAACTATGGCTAAGATGACAGACTCCATAAACCATCTCAGATTTTCCATCAACGAGGCGTAAGAAACAAGAGATAAAGCCCAGGCTGCCCTGCCAGAAGTCACTTCAGTGGCTAGAAGTGGTTTCAGTGAAGCTGGGAAGTCACAGCTCTGTGACTGACCATCCCTGATTCTAGACAGGTTAGCAGCTCGTGTTACCCGCTGTGTAGGATTCATCGCTCACACAGCAGCGTAGGCTCTGAAGCGGGAGAGCTTGCTCCCTCGCTATCGGCCATACACTTTGTTTGGCATCTTCAAACAACCTTGTTAGCAAAATGTTTTACTTTGCTACGCGCAATACTGATTATTTCAGCCTGCTTTTGAAGCGGACAAATCCGTTGTCTCCCAAGGGAAATGCAGGTTGCCTGGCACTGACTAAAGTTTGTAAACATTTGAGGAAAGCCCAGATTACACTGTAATTAAAACATTTACTATGGGAAATTACTTGCCAATATTAGTTGTTTTCAGCTGCTCAGAGTAATGTGATATTATCCATGATGGCTCCTGTTTAGAATGCTGCGAACAAGCCTAACAGCTTTTCTAAAGGTATGGCAGATTTGAGGCTAGCTGAAACGTACCCTGTTAACCAAGATAAAAAGCAAATTAATGAGTACTTGCCCTGCTTGATCCGGCTGTGACTCAGTGACATAAACGCTGAATCGCTTCTTTGACTCAATAGCTGCTTCTAACACTCTGAGGACCACTCTGGAGTAGGCATGTGTTAATATTCGCTGTCAAAAAAAAAAAAAAAGACATTATTTGTTGCTGAGTTAGAGGAAACCTTTGCTTTTCTTTAACGGTGTCATGGCTTTTACTTCACGCGACTGTCCACCAATGTTAAATAATCATGTGTGTTATCTGTATTCTGCAAATCACAGGATAGCAAACCGCTCTGTGAGCCAGAGCCCTGACGGGGCCAGGGGGTGATGATCTAGTATTTGAAATCGAAAGGTGAAGCTGTGACTCCTCAGCACCTCTTAGAAGCAGACCACAAGTTAAAGTGGGATTGTGTGGAACCTGGAAGGGGGGTACGTAGAGGAATCATAACAAAATAAAGCGGTGGGTGATATTACACCTCTGTACTTGCAGAAGCCACCATCAGACGATGTTGTTGTGAAAGGTAATAAACTTCACTCCCCTTCTCTTTTCCCATGACTGTGAGCAGCAGAGGAACACAAGAGTGACCCTGCCTCAGCCTACTTACAGCACCGTCTCTGATGAAAGGATGACACAGCTTGGCAATTTTGTTCCTCGAGAGAGAGACTTTCCTCAGGAAGATCTCCCCACGCTCGATCATGATTTCTTTGCACTTGGAGTAGTCCTGGAAAACACAGCAACGTCCGCTCTGAGGCTGGAGGGTCACAGAAGCGCGCAGCACGGCAGGGGTTGGAAGGGACCTCTGGAGATCAGCTCATCCAAGCCCCCTGCTGCAGCAGGGTCACCTAGAGCAGGTTCTATGGGACCGCAACCAGGCCGATTTTTAATATCTCCAGAGAAGGAGACTCCAGAGCCTGTCTGGGAAGCCTGTTCCAGTGCTCTGTCATCCTCACAGGAAAGAAGTTTTTCCCTATGCCCAGATGGAAGCGGTTCCCCAGCATGGAACGTGGCCGAGCAGTTGGCAGCCGCCCTTACCGAGTACTCCAGGGAGGTGAGGCTGATGAAGCGCAGGAAGAGCTCCCCGCCGGAGGAGACGGCCACCGAGGAGTCCACCCGAGACAGGGTGTCGATGGCGGCCCGCAGGCTGCTCCTCAGGCCCTGGATGGTCTCCCCTGCGGGGAGAGGCAGAGCGGCACGGTCAGGGCCTCACCGACACCCTGGCGAGACCCGGGGCTGAAGGGGGCCCCGGGCTGAGGGGGGCCCCGGGCCGAGCGGGTTCCCGCTCCCACCTCGGTCCTGCTTGAGGAAGCCCAGCAGCGCGCGGATGGCGGCCACGGCTGAGGCCACATCGGGGTCGTCCCTCAGCTGCGCCCTGAACGTCTCGATCAGGTCTGCAAAGCAACGAGGAGGCGCGTCAGACCCGGCCCGACCCAACCCGGCGCGGCGCCGCCCGCCCGTCCCCCGCTCCCGTTACCGTCCG
>JAVSBS010025525.1:0-15000 GCA_033124195.1 Coracias cyanogaster
AGTGCAGCGGCCCCCGACGTGTCTGAGGAACAGTGAACTGGCCCTCTGTTTAAAAAGTTTGAGGACCCCTGGTCTAGAGCAATGGGCTGGAATCTGGTCCTTTTAAGACAGGGCTAAATAAAGAGTTTCCACTCCTGATGCTGCTTTAGGTGTCTGCACTGAACCACCTTGTGTGGCATAAACAGCTCCTTATTTCAGACCTGCTGCTTGGGAAGCACCGCAGGAGTACAAGAGGTGGCCAGCCCTTTGGAGACCTGGTGAACTTGTCTCATCGCAAGGCTCTCCAAGGCTCCATTGCTTTCAGCTGCCTTTGGCCAGATGTTCAGTGTGGCATTACGGTCCTCATCAGCTAAGCCAAGCTTTTCACGGAGGGTAAGCAGTAGTAGTAGAGGGATGCGGTGGAAACACAAGGAGGAGAAGGCAGGGCGGCAGAACAACACGCGCGTCTCGCTCCAGATGGAAGAGGTGGGAAGCTGCCAATGTCTGGCCGCTGTCGCCGAGAGCTGTGGGCAAGCCCTCAGCGTTGCATGGCTGGCTGGAAACGCCGGCACGCCGAGGTGAGTCACAGGCTGCTTTGGCTGCGCTGGCTGCAGGACGGGCTTACCCCCTGCCTGGCTGCACAGGAGTTTAACCTGGAGCAAAGGAGGCTCAGGGGAGACCTTCTGGCTCTGCACAACTCCCTGACAGGAGGTTGGAGCCAGGTGGGATTGAGCTCTTCTCCCAATGAACAAGAGGAAACAGCCTCAAGTTGCGCCAGGGGAGGTTTAGGCTGGATGTTAGGGAAAATGGTGGACATGGTTTAGTGGTGCCCTGGCAGTGCCGGGTTAACAGATAGACTCAATGATCTGAAAGGTCTCTTCCAACCAAAACTATGCCATGATTCAAAACGCTCCTGAGTCTCCTCTTTGGCTTCCCGGCAGAGCTCGGCAGGCTCAGGACTGGGGTAGCTGAGCTGACAACCTGGTGTTCTTGCTGCTGCCTTGAAGGAAGTCCCTGCAGCCCCAGTGACTCCAGATGGGGGGCAAGGCACAACGGTGCCCTGGACCCTGCCACGGCTGCTCCCTCCCTTCCAGGGCTGTGCTTGGGGATAACTGGGGGCTGGGGGCTGCCCACCGAGGGGAGAGCAGCACCAGTGTGGGGTTCAGGTCCCGTCCCTGCCCATGGTCTGAGCAGGGCCAGCTCTGCAGCTGGAGACAGGGACGGCCACAGGCCGCTCCTCGTGCCGCGGCTGCGGTGCTCTGCCAGCCAAGGAGGGGAGCGGCAGCACCGCGGGATGCAGCCGCTGACGCTGGGACACCCCGATAGCTGCCGAACAGCTCTTTGCATGCGTGTAGTGTGAAAATCTGTGCAAGCGCGGGAGATTGCGGGCACGTGTAAGTGGTACAAATAAGAGAGTTGGGTCTGAAGACTCCATTTGGGCAACCTGCCATTTGATCCTCATATCCCAGTGATCACTATAACCAAATGGAGTCAATGACGCGGACACCAATTAACACATGCCACTCCGATTTGCTTTTCTGTGCCATACTTTATTAAACACTTTCAGATGTAATTGAACAACATTGTTACACAATTAAGCACCATACAGTACTGCACTTTAAAACAAAAGCTATGACAGTTCTGTACTCTATTAGCGCTGTTAGATACTGTGTAATGTGGTAAGTAATTAAAAGCTAAAACTACGGTACTGTAACAATCCTAATCAGACTCCAATTCCAGTAGCAACAGAAGTATATTAATTTTTTAATACAGTGCAAGTACCTCAGCATTATCCTACAAAAACTACATGCTGCCTGCTCCAAGAATAACCAGAGACATCCTCTCTTTCTGCTGCCGAGTGGGAGCTGAACGGCGCCCGCGCCAGGGCACCGTGCCGGGAGGGGGTACGCTCACGGCTTCCTCCCCCCTCGCTGTCACCCTCATCTGCACAGCCCATGGGGAGAGCCCCGCTTTGCTGGCGTGGCTGCTCGTTACACGCACCAACACAAAACGGAACGAACCTGCTGCCGCGACCGGGAGGCAACGGCTGCAGCACCACACGCTCAGCCCCGCCAGCCCCTCTCCGCACATCACACGGGTGACACGGCTGCACGTGGCAGGGACTCGGGCAGGACGGGTGGTGAGATCTGCCCAGGAGATGCTCTGCACACAGGCTAGGAGAGGATAAGCCGGTGTGGCTGCTGGCCGGCTCTCCCACCCACGGCGGCACAACGACTGGCAGGGAGTCGGGCGTGCGGAGGGTAGAGGTGTCCCGACCCGTGTCACCCGCCTGGTGTTGGAGGTTGCACTTTCAAGAATGCTTCCAGCTTCTGTCTCTCAGGATAACAAAATGTCACTGCTGCGCTAATCAATTCTGCGGTGCTAAGCATAGTATGTGGCTGCAGCGTTAACACATCTTGCTGCTGTCCCTCTGGAGATGCTACTCCGTTGCTGTAATGTACAACTGAAATAACGTGTGTGTAGTGTGGTGGAAACCCAGCTACCAACCACACACCACCACCAGAACCCGCTCCATTCCCACTGTTCTCAGACTCCAGCTCCAGGAGAGCTGCCCCGTAGAATCCATCCCAAACAAACACCAACGTTTTGGTACATCATTTTAAGAAAGATGCTCCTCCAGCACACACTAAGGTTCAGCAAAGTGAGCCCACAGGGACACCACAAACTTTGTCCCTTGCCAGTCATGGGTTTTCTGAAGCAGAGCACGTCCAGGTGCTGGTCCTCAATGTCTTGGTCCTCACTTCTGCCCAGAAAGGACAGTGTCTGTTCAGGTGTCACCATTGCTCTAACTGCAGCAGTTGTTCACAGCACACATTCTCTAGCTTCTACGCCAAAAGCTGGGACTTTGAACAGAAAGATGCTCCTCACCTCCCCTTGAGCAAAACACTCTGCACCAAACACCAAAACTCAAGCAGTTCACTTGGAGTCTAAGCAGATGGGGCGGGGAAACCTGGGCTTAAATTTGCTTCTTTTTGTGCCAGAACACTCTTTGGTTGAGGAAGGAACACGAGAGCTTGCAGAGACCCAGCTCCCTTTCCTCCCCTGTGACAACCCAGACCTTTCAGCTCTGACTCCCCATTGCGCCAGCCCGCTCCAGTCCTCACCACTAACAGCCCCAGCAGAGGTGGAGGACCGGCATGTTCCTTCCTTCAGACCGTAAGGAAGGAAGTAGCAGGAGATGAGGAGATGTAATTACACTACTTCAGATTAGTGATGAGCAGAACTAAAGCATGGACAACAAAAGAAGGTTCTTCATCAGAAAATCTGCCTGGAAAAAAACCCACACAAAACAACCAAAAATGGAATAAGAACAAAAAAAAAACCAACTAAAAGAACCCCCCCCAGCCCCTGTCTGGTATTTCCAGGTCCCCGGTGTTGCAGCAAAACAACAGAGTCGAGGACTGGCACGACCGTGCTCGGCCATCGCGCGCTGCGGCCACGGGAACCCGTTCACACCTGAGTGGAGGAGGCAACACCCAGCGCAACGCTGCATGTTAACACAAACAGCCCGAAACACGTACGCGTTTGCATTTGAAAATTAGTCAACATTCACACTCCTTGGTGTCTTGGGAACTGCACCACCATGTTTGTGTTATTTCTGAGCCCTGAGACACACGAGGTGCTTGATTTATGGAAGAGCTTTCAGTATGATGTTGGAGCACAACTGGATGTCACCTTAGTGGCATGAGGCGATGCCTGGTGGAAGGGACCTGCTCACAGGCAAGAACGCTGCACGGCTCTGAAATATTTTTAGTCTATGGGTTTGTAAATTGAAAGCTAAATTTTTTAAAGCTACCAAATAAATAGTGCCACGTACACTTTTGGTAGGCTCCCATTAACTTTACGAGGCAAGTCTGAAGACTTAAACCATTAAAACTTCTGAATTGCATTATAGTTACTACGGCGTCACAGTCAGACTCCATCTTGCGTACCTGCAGAACGGAATCAGGACAGAGACATTTCAATGGAAGCTAAAGAGATGCTTAAACACAAGGACTGCAATGGAAGTGTGAATTAACCGAGATAACACCAAGCTACATCGTTTGCTTGGAGGGTACATTACACCCTCCGTGTCCCAGAAGAAGTCCATTTTGATGCTGGCACATTATAATGTAATGAATTTACCCAGGGTTTTCACAAGCCGATGGACACTGCAGGTGCAGCGATAATAGTGTCCCTTGGAGAGACAGGCAGCCCCACGGCAGCGCAGCGGGGACACCGGCTGCTCCTGGATCCTCTCCCCTTTGATAATCTTGCATTCAATTTTCACTTGAGGCTGGAAAGAAATTTGTGGACTGAACTCCACGCTGCTCATGACTTCCTTATCAGCTACAAACTCCAGGTTATTGAGCTGTGCTTTTAAGGTTATTTATAAAAACCCATGTCTGCTAAACTTCCTTCTGAGTTACAGCCAGGATGTGTTTGATGCAGAAAGCACCGTCCCTGTTGTATGAGCCAGGACAGGGTCCGACAGGAATGACTGAAAAGGACTTATCTTGTAACCAGGATTGTAACTAAAGAATTTGAATTCCTTCCCAAGATGCTCCGTCAGCCACACCCCCACACAAACACCCTGGAGGTGCAAAGGGCCAGCCTCGCAGACAGAAGACGCATTGTCTCCACCAGCAGAAAAACGTGACTTAAAATACAGACCATGTTCTCAGCTCCCCCTGACCGCGGGGAGGGAAAACCCAGTGACGGCAAACACAGCACTTACTGGCAGCACCTGAGTACAGACCCTCAACCGCCCAGACGACCTTTTTTCCCTTCAACAGTCTTTTTGAATCAAAATTTGTGGTGAAGGCTTCTTGCTTAAAGAATATATGGGCTTATGTCAAATACATCAGCTCAGGGACTGATAATTGCTTGGGCTTAGAAGGCACTGGGACCAGGCATAGAGAATAAAACGGTAAAGGGAATACAGTGGTTATTTATTAACTTTAGCCCCCAAAGCCTTGTTATATTCCCAAATCACAAGCCTATTGGCATGAGAGGCTGCTGAGATGGAAATCTCTTAACAGCTGCCTCTCCTGCTTCAGAGCTCACACTCCCCTCCAGTGCCGAGAGATGAGGTGGCTTTAACGCTCACCGGAGGTACAGAATTTAATGCACCCCATAAAAAAATCATGTACTGCCCTAAAAAAAAAGCTCAAAACCCAACACCCCTTTTTCATTCAAGTGCTTCAAAACCAAAGTCTGCATCCAAACCCTCTTCCCCCGGGGTTGGTGCCGTGGAGCTCGAGTGGAAGATGGTCCCTGATCCCCAGGTCTGCCGCAGCCCCGGCTCCAGGGCTGGGCACCCCAGTGTCCCCCCGTGACTCCCCACACGGGGCTGATGCCAGCCCTGCTGACCCCGCTCCTAAAGAAGTTTTGAGATTACGTCTTGAGGCTTAGATAGGACTTAAGTGCTCCCTTGGCCTTCCGCCGGCGCGGGGCGGGTCTCACCCGCGGCACCACCGGGGAGCAGGGTGCTGGGTACAGCAAATACGAACAGTTATCGGTGAAACCATCCAGAGCAATGAGGAAAGAAGCCACCTTCACTAGTAAAGGAAGGAGAGGCACTGGTTTTAAAAACAAAGCCACCAAATCTGTGTTGCCACGTTGTTTGATGTTGACTATTGTTACGGAAATGAAAGGAACTGGGGATTTATTTCATTAAGGAGGAAAGACGAAAAATCTCCAAGGCGCCTGCAAGCAGAGACATCTTTCTGATACAGAAAATAAATACTTGAAAATAATTTTGACTGGTTCTGGAAGCCAGCCTGCTGGCTCTTGGAGGGTCTTTTTATGGTTGTTGATTCTGGCTTGTAAAAGAGAAGTTCATCAGGAGGAGTGCTGGAAACGAGTCTTGCAATTACTTGCAAACATACTCACAGTCTTTTCAAACTCCACCCAGTAGAGCTGCCATCAGTGTAGTTCATAATCCTAGATTTGAACAGCTTTTCTGACTGCAAGCTGTCTGGGTAATTGCTAAGCTGTCTGAGAATTACTATTGAACTCTGTCCTTTTTTATCTCACTAACTGACTACTATTTGTTATTAGTCCAAGTAATAATAATATATTAATGCACATGCTTAATATACAGAAGTATATGTTTGTACTGAAACTGCACTGCACTCTGCACTCTGAAGAGTAGGAAAGCACCGTGAACAGAGCGAACAGTCACGCAGGAAACCAGCTATCATCTTCCCAAAGGCCATGCAAAACCCTCGTCACGGTATTTAGCAATTCCTACACGTGAAGCGCTTTGCACTGACTGGCAACGCTGGAAAACTCACGGAATTTCCTCAATATCCCTGCGCTGCACCTCGATCTGGACACATACTCCAGGTCCGCTCCCACCGTGCTGCCGTTGGCAGGGAGCAAGGGAGGCATCGTTGGGGATGTGCATCTCCATGGATGCTCCTTTCTCCCCCCACGAGGTGTTGCGTCCCTCCTTGAGCTGCCCCTGTGGAGATGATGCACGAGGGCCACCCTGCCCAGCCGGAGTCGAGGAGATGCAGACCATCCCCGCGCTGGTGATGCTCTGTCTGGACCCACCTCTTGCGGACAAGCCCCTGTGGTCAGGTCCACCAGTACCGTGGAACTGGGCATGTGAGTGTACTGGGAGCAGCTGGATTACTGGGGCTCAGACGCCCAAGAGACATTTCTTACTGCGGAAGGTGACCTAAACACAAAGGCTACATCTATTTAAACTCATGATTCGAGTCTAGAACTTGTGTTTTGCTGATGCCACCAAACTAAGCCCAACTGTCCCCTCAAGACTGATGCACTGGTGCATCATCTACAATTGCTCTGGTGACACAGTGGGCACTCTGGGCACCATGGAAGGTCCACGCTCACTTCCTTCCAAAAGGAGATCGTGTTATCCAAAAAACCTAGGAAATTAACGTTTTCTCCATGGAAAGCACTCCCAGCCTCCTCTTTCATTTTTAACAAATAGCACTAATCTTTAGCCTCCATATCCGAAGTATAACGTGAATTTAATGCTCCTGAAGTGAAATACAGCCCGAATTGAAGGAAGAGGACACGCTTCCTTCAGGCGCGGCGCAGTGACACCGACAGTCTGAGTGTCAGTAGATCCCGAGGAAATGGGCATCTCGGTTTGTGCAACTTCTACTAAGAAAAACATTGAAAGTTTATGGCTACTATTGATCCCTACAGCACCAGCGCACCCGACCGAGTTCTCATCCAGAGCATCCGTGCCTCCTGACACCCTTAGGAGCTGGCGCAATTTGTTTACTTCTAAAACGAAAGCTGTGAAAGTTGACTTAGGAAAACAATCCTTTTTTTGTTGACCTCTACACAAAAAGAGAGAAATGACCTGACTAATAGGGTTAAGCGTCCTTCTCCAGAGGCAGGCATCTGCCAGCACGTGTCCAGTCTGCCTGGGGCGGGAGCTCCCTCGGGGGAGAGAGCAGCCAGATAATGGCACTGGTCGATAAATTTAATTTCTTATTAGCAAAACATTAATCAATAATCCAAACCAATTTTTTTTTTTCTTTCCTTCTATACTTTTTTACTATCTGTGATGGGGGGGAAAAAAGCACAATGACTGTCTAGATTGTCGTTAGCTGTTCTTTTAATTACTCCCTGTACAGGGTAGTTGGTCAGAGAGCAGATGAAGTTCTTGATTGAGATCACCTGACAATAGCTAATTGTGAAACTTGATATAAACAACACTCATTGATGTACTTCTCTTTAATAGGAATCATTAACTTATTTCTCATGTTGTGGCATTTTTCCTTTTTGCCAAGACTCATCATTTTATCTCCCCAAAGGGTCCAGGCTTCAGAACCATGTGATCATTTGAACCACTGCACCCTTCCCCTAAAAATGTATTTCTAGACCTGCTATTTGTGAAGGAAAGTCTCATATGGAAATAGCACAAACTCATTTTTAAAAATAAGATTCATGTGTGAAATTCTGGGCTATATAAGATACAAAGCTTTTACTGACTGCTACCAGTGATGCCTGTTTTGATGTCGTTCTTAAAAGTCCTTATTCTGAGACTTGGATTCTCTTTTATCATCGTTCCAATGTAGGACAACTGCCATTTTCCTCTTAAATTGGCCACTTCAGCAACAAACTACTCCCTCTAGATGGGATCAAGTGGAAGAGCTCAGTGCATTTGGAGTATCTTGGCCTAGATCCCAATTCCAGTATCACTGATCAAAATTCTGGACACAAAGTGGCAAAAAAGAAAACAGCATGGACTCCATGCATTAAAGCCACCCTAGACCAGCCTCCGCTCAGCACCGGCGCCTGAGCAGGAGGTCTAACGGCTGCCACCGCTGTGTCCTGCGCGGCCACGGAGCATCGCCGGAGGGCTCTGAGAGATGGGCTGCAAAATTGTACCAAGAACAGCAAAAGACATGGACTTTTGATTGCAACTGAGCATGCAGGTGATGAGCAATCTGCAGGAACCTTGAGGCTCGTCCTCGGTCTGCTGCTCTGAAGACGTGGGCAGCGGCTGGCCGCGCTGGTGGAGGACCCAGCTCCTGCCGGAGGGGCAGCGAGGGGCTCTGCTGCTCTCCAGCAGCACGTGCAGCACTGCCAGACCTCGCTCCCACACAGAACGTCCTGATTACTGATGAATTATTAGATACAGCAATTTGTATGATTTAAAAAAAAACCCACAATTTGTATTCAAATATTTCATTTTCAAGGCTCCTTTCACTGCAGAAGCAATGGAACACATGCTTTCTCATGTAAATAATGCTTCAGAACAATTGCATGATAATTATTCAGTCCAAACCAAACAACAAATACTAATTAAACTGAAAACAGTGCAGCAAAGCAAAGCATGCAAAGGGCCTTGTGTCGTTGGTAGCGATTTCAACCTAAAATAAACCCTGCGAGTAGGAAGGTGCCATGTAAGGATCTCCACCTAACTTGTTGTTCTGTTATTTGCACAGTTTTAATAGGATTTTTCTATTAATCTGTGACAAACCATGAAATTTTATATTTTCACCATGACCAAGCCATGAAATTTGCCAACTTTGTCCGTGATTACACTGGGTCATAGTTATAAGGTCTGTTATGCTTTTTAACTAAATAACTACTGAAGCTTCCCCTTTGGACAGAATGAAGAATTTGCCTATAATTAAAGCAGGAATTGTTAACTGCTGGCAGTAAAAGTTTACAGCGTTGTTTGACAGTCGCAAAGATAAGCCAGTAAAACCCTGGGACGCCGTGTCTACCTGCACTTCCCACATACCCGAACAATAGGGTTATATCTCTCAGCATCATGAAATCAATCTCAGATTAGGTAATGAAATATGCACCAGCCTTTTCCCAGAACCTTTGACAAATCACACACAATCCTAAATCTTCATAAATCACGATTAAAGACAGGTATATCATCACCAGCACATATATCTTCCCGTGCCTGACCCAGAGACTAATGAGAAAAGGCCTAGACTATCTCATCTGATTAATTAATTCAAAATGTCTGCTGTTATTCAAATGTGAGGCTGGTATTATTTGAATAACACTTGACAGCAGTGCCTGAAGATATCATTTCTGATTTGTGAAGCTGCTGCTGCATAACTGATGATAGTTTATGAAAATGTTCCATCGAAGCTGCTTTTCTTGGCACAACTGTGAAGGATTTTCTGGAGAGAGGGCTTTCTTGTCAGCAGTTATGTTGCTAACATTGTCAAATATTTCCAAAATCTGTAACATCTTGGAAGCCCTTTCTTCCTGAAGCCTCGCTTCAATATTACTTTCTTCATTCTCTAAGAATTAAACATCTCTATAAATATAGATATATTTGCCGCAAAGCCAAAGGCGGCCGAACGTGGCCCTGTCCACACCGCCCGCTCTCCACCAGCGCAGAGGACAAAGCCTCATCTCTCACGGCCAAAGAAGGGCGCAGGGAACCAGCCCCTATGCCCGAAGCCACTTTACTTCACGTCCATGCTCAGTGCTATGTTCTTAAGGATATATTATTTAAATGGGAAGGATAAGTAATGTAATTCCCCAATAAGATGTGCATGAACGTTAACTTTGAAGGCAAGACCAGAACATCATCCAGAAACAGCGACATTGCTGGGTGACCTTGGCTGGTGAAGGCACCTGCAGCCCGTGCTTGGCGTGGCTGTGCCGGAGCCATCTCCTCTGCTCCGATGTCCTGACGGACAAAGCCGCGGACCCGGGCAATCAACCCCAGCTCCAACCCTGGCCCTGCTGTGGAGCCTCTCCTTGCAACAGCCCCAGGCTCCCTTAACACAGTAATTTCAATTCTTCAGATGGTCGCACTGGGAGTGGCGACTATGGACAAGTTTATTTCTTTTTCTGAAAACGGTGGAGTCTCCTCTTTTTTCCCAGACTGCGACACCACTGAAAAATCAGAAAGCCGCACACATGAGCGCGGTACCTACTCTGGCCAAATGCCTACAAAGACATGAACTCTGCAGGTCACTAGGCCTTCGGAGGCTCTGTTATTAGGAATAATTTAAATTACAACTCTGTACCAATTCTTTAACAGGAATCTTCATTTTAAACTTTTATTTTTCCAGGAGATGATAAAAATTAGCATTTTTTTTCTAAACATACCATACCGCAAAATACCTACAGCCCGTTACAATCAATTTTTTTTTATTAGTGGAATGTGAAATGTGATGCCATGCTCATAACAGGTTTTAAACTGTGCTATTCTGAAGCTGTGTAGCCATAAGCACTAAAAGAGAGGATGTAAAATGTATGGTCTAAAACGAATATAAATCAATCATTATGACAGAAGTAGCACTTATTTGAGAGTCAGAAGTGAACAAAATATTCTGTGTCAGCAAAATGTCTCCTGTCAAAACCTGCTCTTTAAAATTTCACTACAATGTGCTGAGACAAATGTCCTTTGCAACTCCGTGTAAGGAAGCGTGTTCTAAATCTTCATAATTCAAGCCTTCCCTGTTTTCAGGCAAAAAAAGCAAGCTGTAAATGGTTGTATGTTCCTGCTGATGAAGTAAACGCCGCACTTCGAGCCGCGGCAAATGTCAGACGCCGCTGCCTCCTCCAGCAGCTCCCACCCAGGATGGGCAGCAGCCCTGACCCGCCCGCCCAGGACACCACGGGCAAAAGGCATCACCAGTTTTGTCTGTCCTGCTCGTTTCTTAAGAGTGACTATTAAGGCCGTGGAGGTCACAAGGCCATCAGAATGAAGTGGTATGTTTATGTGGAAATGACTCAGGACCCTGGCACCTATCGCTCCCCCGTGCCCTGCCGCTCGGCGGGACCCACCCCAGGGATGCTCTAAGCCACGCACCCCCACGTGCCCGGCTGGGGCTCCTCCAGAGTCACACCAGGGACCCTCATCCCCCTGCACGGCTCCCTCTGCCAGGCAATACGGTGCCAAGGGTGCCGCTGCACGCCGACCTGCCCAGAGATGCTCCACACGGGGCGGTTCTGGGCAGGGCTGTACTCCTGACACCACGATGCCTTTTCAGCGATCCCCACTACAGCCCCAGCAGGATCCCAGCTCCCCCCAGCCCTCTGCACAGGACCTCGCCTTCCCTCTGTGCCCTCTCAAGTAGACCAGTTACCTTTGATTAAATTATAAATGTTTGAGCCCAGTTAAAACTTACAACTAAGCTATCTGGGCTAGTGTCGTCTTTTCTTCCTCCCCTTTATCCTTCCCAACTGCACCACAAGTTCCCAAAGAGATCTACATTATGTCACTCTTCAGTATATAAAATAAAGGGCATGCAACTAAATCAGATCTCCATTCTTCCTTACTTGGGATGACAGCACAAGCTCAACACCCTTTAAGTGGTTACGCAGTTTGCCAGGCTGCCGATACCTTAAGGTATATAAAATACCAAATTTAAGACTTCAAAAGGGTAAATGACTCCAATTTATGTCATCATACTCATGAAAATGAAGCCTTTTCCATTTCAGAAATACCAGGAAAATAGGCATCGGTCTGTCGAGCACATCCCACACTCCTGGGAAAGCGCAAATGCAACAAAGGCTTTATGTTTACCTGTTCAAAAGAAGAACCATCGCTTTTTTTCAACGGATACATTTTAAACTGGACACAATCTGCCACAAACTCTAAGAAGAAGTACTAAAGGTCTGGGAGCCGATCCAGCTTCTAAAAAATCAAACCCCCAAACAGAGGAGAGGACAAAGGCAAAGCAATGGCTGTTGGAAACAACCTCTTCCAACTCAACAGTCTATTTTTGCAACTGTGTACATTAAAAAACCTGTTTGAAGATTAAAAATGCTTAAAACTCGAAATTGACATTTATTTCCTGCAAAACAATCTATTTTTTTCAGAGAGAGTTTTCCCAGAAGATGATAAACTCCTTCTCCTTATGTTGTGCCTTAAGACATCATGTGCTTTTATCCTTCAGCAAAATATGAACCAGCTACTAGGCTGACAATGCCAAGAACCATGACAAAATGGATTATTAATGAGAAACTGATCTCCAGAACTCTATTAATTTATGTCTTCCTGTCGCATCCCAAAGATGTATCAGCCCTCTCACTCAAAGAAAAAAATGCCAACATTGTACTTTGTTTTAAAGTTCTGCTTAGATGAAGAATTCATTATCCAAAGCACTGTTGTGTTATTTCAGTCTTCTGGTAGAATAAAGATTCTTTATCAAATAGCTTAGAAAGCCGCTGACAAGTGCGAGGATCTTGCAAAATATATTTACATCAAAAATTCAATGAGGAATCTTGGATTTTTAACCTTTTTTTCTTTTGTCGGCAACAGTCCTTGCCTCATTGTGACCTGTCAGCACTTTGGAAATGAAGACCATGAAAATTCCATCTGTAAAAACCCGAGAAAAACCAATGCGACGGTGAGCTTTAAAAATTCTTAATTGTACTCAATTATTCCACCGCAAAATAAAGCAATCGAACATGTAAACAGAAGAAACCAGATTTCTTTGTTGCGCACAAACAGCAGACAGACATAAAATCTCCTTTCAAACCTCCGTGAAAAAAAAAAAAAACCAAAAAACCCAAACCTATCTAATCTATGCTTATCATAATATTTATGAAATAAAAAACAGAGAGGAAAAATTGCTGTAATGTACTCTGGGTGACCTCTGCTTTCGAGAGAGAATGAAAACAGCCTTTTGCTTTTCAATCCCCATCAAAGTGGAGTTAAAGGAGGGACAGCATTCCCTTGCTCGCTGCCATTAATCATTGCTTTCTTCAAGCAAGCGCGTATTAATTTCTGTCATCCCAAACATCATCGAGTATTGTTACAGCACCGTTCACTCCTCATTCACCACCAGTTGTTACCAGTTTCCCTACACTGAGCAGAGACAGGGTGAATCGTGTGGATTTCAGTGTTAGAGGCCTTTATCCCTGGGGTGCTGACACCAATTAAGCCATTTCAAGAAGAAATGAGAACAGGCGCAACCCTTCTCTGTAACAAGAGCTTGCACCTAGCATTGGCAGGTTGCCATCCGCGGCTGCCTCGCGCTGCACAAACACCCGGCCCCGGGAGCCTCGCCGCCTGCTCGCGCCGCGGCTTCCCGACCCGCGCGCGTTCTCCTAGCTCTCCAGGGCAGGACTGGGAACGGAGGATTTCACCGCTGCTTTCCAAACCACCTTCCCGGACACAAAAAGGCTTTAGGACGAGGTTTAAAAAACTTACACGGGCTTTCCGCGGCGCGGTATTTTGTAATAATTAGCGTTACTGTTGGGAAGAGAGAGCTGAACCAGCGCTGGGAGGACGAGCTCTTGTTATTCTGCTTAATTCCAGCATCAGATGCAGACGTATGACAAATGACAACAATTTTGCCACTGCAACATAACAGATATGCTAAATATGAAAATTAACGGCATCTTCCAGAATTACACCACCGCTCACGCCGGCCAGTGACAAGGGCCCGCGCGCGGCAGGCAGGCTGGGGGCCTGCAGGAACCACCCAAACCAGCCTATTTCAAAAAAGCCACCTCGAATCCTTAAAGCCAACGCGTCTAATGAGTTTAATTAATACCATTTGTACACTGCTAAAGTGCGTGTAAAGATTTATCAAACTCTCCGGCAATACTGTTGATTTTTTCTGACCGCTTTAGATCCAATCATTCTCCTTGTTTTAGACATTTACATCTGCTTTTAAGTTTTTATGGTTGCCTGTTGGCAGGCAGCAAAGTGGAGCTGTCGATGCTGCTGCAGAATAATGCAAGGTTTGTTATGAATTAAATATTAGAAACCTTAACGCAGCGGCCAATAAGAATTATTTGCCTTATTAAAGCAGCAGAAGACGCTGATTAAATTTTCATTGCATTGCAGTCTTTTTCCCATTTCTGCTTTCAATTCATCATTCTAATGTATGAAAGGCTTGCCGAATAATGGCATGGGGACTTAATTTCTGGAATGCAAATATGGCAAAGAAAATACCATAAATACCCTCCCAGAAAACATTAAACAGTCAGTTCTAATTAAGTGAATACTAACTAAGTAAATATTCTCTTAAAGGAAAAAAAAAAATAACTCAAGATGTCAAGAATTCCAAGAAGGAAAGCGCTAGAAATGAAGGCGCGCAAAAATTGTATGGAGCTCTGATTATCTGAATTTCACAGGAGGGAACCAAGAATGTTTAAACAATTGAGTTTTCAGGTGCTCAGAGAAATTTTCGTATTTGTTAGTAAATACCAGGACACACAACCCTGCTTTGAACAGCCAAGAGGGTTCTTCCGAGGTGCTGCACGTAACCGCGCCGCAGCGCGTGGCAGCCGCGGCAAGACTGCTCCAAGTTGGGTGATCCAGATGTGCTGGCTTTAGAAAGCAAAACATTTTCATGCTGCTCAGTTTACTGGCGTGGCACCCTTTAAAAATAATTCCTTTGAGGGGGAAAAAAGCAAAACAAAAAGGCAGTGAAAGGTAGGTGGGGGGAAGCGCGGCTGGAACGCCCGCCCAGCTGCATGCACACAGCCACACGGACATCAGGGAAAACGGTCAGACAAAATCTGGTAATTGTGTGTCCTACACTGAAGGTTGTTCACGTTTCTGCCTTAATGTGCATCGGGAAGAAA
>JAVSBS010025525.1:17500-29292 GCA_033124195.1 Coracias cyanogaster
AATCCCCAAATCAACAATTAGGAGCATATGTAAATGTGCGATTACAGTTCTTTTTCTTCCATTGACAAGTTCCCCTTCCCGTGCGCGGAGAGGAGCGAGGCCGGCTCCCCGCGCCCCGTCCAGCGTCGCGCCCGCGCCAGGCGCTGCCCGCTCCTCACAGCCCATCACTGGGGGCCACTTCAGCGACAAAGCGGCTAAAGTCGATTGTTTCTTCAGTCAATGGGCTTCTGTTCTTCAGCACCTATTTACCCAGGCGTTCGGGGAAGATTTCTACCATTAAATGGGAGTCTGTAGAACATGGTTGTTGTACAAATATTTACATGAGCGCTGACCGCAGCCTCGCTGCGGCACTCGCAGACAGCAATATCCCCAGCTCCGTCACCCCGTTTCGGAGGCCTGAGTTTTGCTCTCGGCTACAAAGCCGGGATCACTGCTCTCCCTGCCCGCACGCACGGAGCAATAAGCTAATTTCATCAGACGTCAGGGGCCGAGGCACGGCATCTCCGTCAGCCCCCACCGAGCCGTGCTGTTAGGGCGGAAAAACAAATGCCCATTTCTTGTTTCAGGGAACGCAGGATGTGGACAGTGCGTTGTTCCAGGTCTCTGTACAAGCAGGTAGTTTGCTCAGCAAGTGTTTGTAGCCCGTGAAATATCACTGAACTAAATAAGAACCGGAGTCCGGGGCCCGGCAACGCGCGGCCGCACAGTTCGGCACCAGTGACATCACGGCGTTACGCAGCAAGAGGAGGCTGCTTGTTCCTCTCCAAAATACCAGAGATTTAAAAGTTACATAACAATCATGGTGATTAAACAGCAGCTGTTATGATAATCAGTCAGTAAAAGGAAATTGATTTGTTTAGTGCTAGCAACTACAATATTATTAGACTCTCAGTATATTGAAAGGAAGAAATATTTCCTTTATTGAACACAAAATGCCATAAATTTAGGTAAACCGAAATTAGTTCATGTAATACACTGACATCCAAGAATTTATGTATATAGAGTCTATCATTTAATTTTCAGACATTCAATTTCTATACTTGGTCACAGTCAAAAGGTCAAGAACCAACAAGTCAATAAGTTCCCAAGCTCCATATCGATATCACGTCACTGCCCTAACGAGTGGAGAGGAAGTAAGAAGTAATTCACAAAAAAATAATCCTCAGCTGCGTATGGATAGCCGAATTTCCCCGGCCGTCCCACATGAGCGCCGGGCACCCGGGGAGCCGCCAGCAGCGCCTGAGCCTCGGCGGGACGCGGTACCGGCAGTACCCCACACCCGGGCACCCGCTCTGCCATCCTCGGGCTTCTTTCCCCTCTTCCCTCTCCACCCAGAGTGTACAAAGGAAAGAAATACGAGGAAGAAAAACTGATAGTTCCCACTCCATTTGAATAACAAGTGAAATCCTAAAAATACCTCCACTGCACGTTATTACCAACTGTATCACCGGGTTTTATAGTGACAGGGCTGTGCTATAATTTCTGAGAAAACCTCGGCATAAAGCTCCATAAACCCAACCACTCCTGTAATGTATCACCTTATCTAGTGCACAATCATTTCCACAACTTTTCATGTTAGTATAATTTGTTCAAAAATGGTAATAAATACATCCTTGAAGTCAAATAAGAATCATTGCACAATCTACTGTAACTTGTTCTTACCAGTGACAGTTAATCATGCCACCAGGATCTCACGTGAAAGAAAATAAGTAAACATTTGGGTGTTCCGTAATTACAAACCTCACTAAAAGCACACTTCCTTCTTTAATCAACAAATACATGAGAGCTTGCTTTAAACACCCTTTCAAGTGTGCCATCCTGCCTGCGAACAGCCACCGCTACGGAAAAGCGGGGATCCCATCCACGGCGAGCAAACAGGCTCCTTCCGTGCTAAGCAAACCAAATACCAGGTCAGAAAACCCCGATACCCTTTTGCCAGAGGTCTTAACCATGAATGAAAAAAACAAACATTCCTAATTAAGGCCAAGGAAAGTAGAAGTCTGAGGAAAGCCTAATCTCTTCATCTCCAGGAGGTAAGACTCCACTTAGGCTCACCGTGATTGGAATGAAGTGGATACTGTAAATAGTGCTAATAGATTACTTCTTACGTAACAATCTTAATTATACCCAATACTTGATAACATTATTCCCTTTCAACACATTGCACCAACTTAGCACAATCTTCACCAGAAACATCTGGGAGATGTTAAAGACAGGAAAAGCCAGCCCTTGCATTCCCTTTGGGGAGGTAGTGACCAAGCCCCAGATCTGCTCCCACCAAGGTCACCAGATCTCTCCTCACTTGAGCGGGAGGAAGGCCTTTTTCATCTCAAGGCAAGAGCAGCAGCAGGACTCAACCCCAGACCTGGCAGGCATCAGGCATCTCAGCACCTTCTCCTCCCAAAACAACGCAGGTCTGTGGGTACTGAGAAAGTTACGGCTGGCCACAGGACGTTTTCAGTGTTTCGTTCTTTTGTTCAAGAATGTGAAACTCAAGATTAGCAGCTGGAGAGGAGCGATCCCTCCTCTCGCTTTCTGCGAGGAGAACCGATTTCACAGTTTCAGGTGCGGTTTTGTTCTTGCCAGTATCAAAGCGGTTCACTGCGGTAACTACAGGTTTTGGGTTATAAATTCCTGATTGGCTTCTTTGGGCCAACCGCTTCAGGAGCTCTTGGGAACCAAGGACAACCAGGGACATGAGGCTTTAAATGAAAAGCATGGCACGGACTGCTTGCTGGCGAAGAGCAGGGAGGGCGGATGGAGAGGGCTGGCAGCTCCCGCGGGTGCCGAGGGCAGGGGACGGCGGGCAGGGACCCGCAGCGCACGTGCGCGTCGTCCTGCGCTGACGTGAAAACCCCTGTGGCTTCGGGGAAACCGCCGTGGTTTGTGTCTTATGTGGTTCATGTTAAAAATTTCCCAACAGTGATAGACTTCAGCTGCCAGGATCAGGGAGAGCATGTGCATCTCGCATGAACGGCCCCCGCACGGAGCTCTGGGGCGGTTTTTTTATCCTTTTTCCTTTCTTTTAAATAACTATTGGGGCTCATAACAAGCCCTGTCACTCCAGCACTACTCCCCTGATTGACTTTGCACCGGCGATCTGTGGAGGAGATGGGCACGCAAACAGCAAACACTCTGCAGGCGCTCAGGCAAAGAGGACTAGAGAGGCTTGGGTCGGTTTTCTTTAGGTTTTATTTTTTGATAATTTTTTGTTCAATTTCCAGAATTACTTCTGTGGTATTTTTTTTAAACAGTATTATAAAAAGAAAACTAACCACAACACTATAGTAAAAGCAATTCCGAGGCTGAATAAAAACCACATACACACACAAAAAAAACAACCAAAACCAGAGGAAAATTTGAACTAAACCAGAAACTCTCGTCTTTGAGTCATTCTGGAGAGTCCTAATACTGCAGAGGTCTCAGCACAGTGATCTTACGTATCATATATGCTCTAATAAATAGGTTCAATGAGTTGAGTTAAGGGCAGAGTTTAACTATTAACTCCAAATTTGCTTGCTCTTACGGCTGTAAGTCAATCCCTTAATGTTACTTTAACACAATTTCTGGCAGTTGAATAAAATCTATGGTCAGTATTACAACCCTTTCCTTCCTACATGGAGGAAAGTATACGTGTGATTTACATAAGAAATGATGGGAAATGCGGCGAGGGAGTGGGGGTGATAAATGTCCAGGGCCGCATCGGCCAGAAATCCGAGCCAACCGCTGGACTTCAGCTGGTCAGGCCCTCACTATCCCAACCCCAAAACCAGCAGAACTGGCAAAAATACCTCCACGTAGGTACCGTTCCCAGCACAGGAGCTGCCAGCAGTCAGAGAGGTTATAGCACAAAGCTGTAAGATATATCTAAAATAACACCACAAAAAAAATCAGATGACACAAAGAATTCTAATACTTTCCTTTTGTTAAGATACAGTAACTGAGAATACAATGAAATTCTTCATGTTCAGTATCTCCCATTAGATCAATTAATATTCAGAGAAAGGCTTTAACATGAAGTTTAAATAATCATAGAAGGAGAAAAAGAACCACCAATGTTCTAGAAGCTTCTCTAGACCTTTCAATCAATTTTATTTATATGCAAAACCAAGAGAAACTCAGAAAAAACAAAGCTCCTCCTGATGCTAAAGCTCTCAATTTACTGACAGGCAAATGGCTTCATGCTGCCACTTAATCTCATTTCTTGCATAATGCCCTCTAATTAGCATATCAAAGTGAATTAATACTTCTAGGGCATTAGCAATGGGAAAATCTGCTCCAGGCTTCACAATAGCAGTTAAGCAAGAGCCAAGAAATCCTCAAAAACACCACAAACCACTTTGCATTGCAAAACTGTTCAATTTATTTATCCTCTCTCTCTAAACACTTTTACCGCACACTGTTTTACTACTGTTCACCAAACAAAATGATAATTGCCAAAGTTACCAGCATCTGTAATGCCTGTTTAGAATCTTAATTTAGATTGTATACTTGAAGATCTCTAGATGCCGTCATTGACCCCATCACACCCATCAGGATATACTGGAAAACTGTTGTTCTTTTAAAAAAGTGCCATCGGGATAATATTATTAAATTCCATTTTACACTTACAATAAATAATTAAAAATTAAATAAGATATGGAAAAGCCACCTGCTGGACAACGAGGAAGGAAAGATGAGCTTTAAATGTTGATGCATGACTTAAGTATAGCAAAAGGTTTTGACCTGTAAACACACGATACGGACCCACCCCCCTTCCCAAGTGATTGATTTGTAGGACGTGTGATATTCAGTGATTCATATATATTGCTGCAAGTTCACATGACTGTGCAACATGCCTCCAACTGCTCATTAATGGAAGAATTAAAATACCTAAAATTAAAGTAAGCTCGCAATGATTTTTGCTACATGCTTTTATGCAAAGCGTGCTATTTCTACCCCGCTCCTGAAGCAATAAACACACCGTAGCTGTTACGATCTGACATCAGACCACTGCTTCTTCCAAAAATATTTACAGAATCTGCTTTCAGTCACAGGTCACTTTGAAAAATATAAACTGTAATTTATAAACAAGGATTAAAAAACCCTGCAACTTCCATCTTACTGCTCCCCATCAAGCTTTAAAAAAAACAGAAAAGGAACATAAAGGGGGAAAAGCCCCCTGCCCCAGGGCCCGGCACTGGTACCCCCACCCTAACCCGAGCAGGGGGCCGAGCACTGACGGGAGCTAATAACAAAGAGTGGGGGAAATGCTGGGGTCAGAGGGACGGTCAATGCTTCTGTTCGCAATGTGAAGGGGGAAAAAAAAGAAAACAAAAAAAACCCCAAAGTACGGGAATAGCAAAATAAATTACAACGGATATTTATCTAGTACTTTCGGCCTTCCTAAAGAATGTGCATTATTGAAAAATATATAGCGCCGAAGGACCAGGCTTCATTTCCTTTCATATTTAATTCCCTGTTTACTCCCACTGTACAGACAGCATTATGGAGGAGCTCGAATGTCCAGCTGAGAAGCACAATTCATCTGCTTGCCTGATGAACTACTCCAACTTTATAAAAGCATGAACTATAAGAGCTGACAGAAACTTTAATAATTTATATTAAATATTGATGTGAATTATTTACCCCATTCATACTTAAAGACATGAATTGCCTACCAGAGAAAAGCAAATGTGACAAAAGGTCAACATGCTGGTGAAAAAAGGCAGGCTGTGTCAGGCGTGTGTTATCTGAACCATGCTGATCACCTTGATAAGCGAATAGCATTAAACATGACTGCTGAGAAAACAAACAAAGCATTCTTCTCAGGGTGTCAATTCAGGGAATACAAACAGCTACATCTAATTCTACCAATGATACCAGGATGGGAAAACTCCACTCGGGGCTCCGCTGATTGGGACTCGCCAGCGCACGGATTCAGTATTCATCCCTGCTATTCACAAAAATATTCATCCAACTGTCATGTGCGTGATGTGCGAGGAATTGAAAAACAGCCTGAAAACCCAGGGCAGATACAAACCGGACTCTCTCGCGCTCTGCCGTATAATTATGAATATGGCCCTCATATATATTTAAATATTGCATTACATTTGTAACAATTTTGTATGTCTAATTCTGCTTATATTTGTCTACGGTAGACTGCAAATATCATTATATTAATGTTTCACACAAATCAATATTAAAATTGAAAAAAGACAGGATAATATCCATATCATACAACTTTTTCATTGAAAGCTGTAGGAATAGAGCTTGATAAATGTGTTAAAACCTGTTAAAAAAAAAAAAAAAAAGGGGAGGGGACTCTTTTGCATTCACTACATGCTATTATAATAATTTATCTCCAAATGCAAAAATTCCTTAACTTACAACAAGCATGCTAAAATACACCACATGGCAACTCATATAATTCAGTATTTTCAGGTAAGCAACCAAATGTGTCAAATTCAAAAATAAAATGAAGGACATAAAAAATAGCTATAAAATAAAATTAATCCCTGCTCTTAGCTAAATTAGTATTGACAAGTAGGTCCAAATTTATCCTCTATGGAGGGGGGAAAAAAAAAAAAAAAAAAGACCTGAAAACAGTGATCCTGGTCATCGATGTGGAGATAGTTATTTAAATATTTCAGTCTAGCAAGGAGCACTAACAATGGTGAGGGCTAAAGGTACGGCATCGTCACAGGTTCCGCAAGACAAAGTATCATGAATTTCTCTAATGAAAATAATCCCCAAAGTCGCCTGTTTTCTTAACCAGAGAAGTATCTGCTAGAGATCCACCAAAGAAATAGAATTTTGACAATGCCCAGGTTTGAAGCAGATGAGCAAATGACAGGATACTTTATTCAATTTCTTTTCTCCTAGTAGGATATTTACGCAGAGAGGCAATGTCATTGCCATAAGGACAGTGTAAATGACCTAACCTTCTACTGCACCTCATCATTTGTAATACATTTGCTGACAATTAGAAAAAAAAAATACCGCCTAAAAGTATAAGCAGCGGTTCAGTGAGAAATGCAGTATGCTGAAGCACGAGAAAGGAGACAAAAGCTAAATAATTTCAACTGAAGAAAAGATGTAGGCACATACATATAGAATGCTTCCTTCCCATGCTTCCTTCCCCATGGAGTCAGGGTAAGTCAAAAATATGTATTTAGCAGCTTGAAAAAAAAAACCACCAGGGCTGCATGTAAACATTTTAAATAGCTAAACTGAGCAACAATAACATCCCAGCTGACATTTAGAAAATAGCCAAGCTAGATAGGTCCACACACAGACACATCTCTGTGGATGTTTGCTATCAGTGCCATTTCATTGTTCCGTTCGGATCCTGCGACGTTCGGGCAGGACTGCAGATTATTCTGCGTTATTGCAAGTTGTTGGCACGACGTGATCGCTTTCAAACACCGGGAAGTTGAAATTTGCCTGATGCAAGGGAAGAGTCTTGTGCTTCAGCTTCTAAACAGCCTCAGTGACGAAAGGGGTTAACATTTTCAAATTCTGCTGGCAGACCAGGCAAAAAGCGAGTCCTTCCCAAACGAGTTTCCAACCCGCGGTTTACAGATTTTCCAGCATATTGACAAGGGGCGTTCCTAAGAGTTGGGCCATTTTCATCAATAAGGAGCTTTGCAGCAAGTAAGGGCACGATACAGCCCTTTAATCATCAGAATGGCATCGCACGGCTATTTACAGTTGTAGCAATAAAAATAAAGGTTTTAGCTTACATGGGGAACAGCAAGAAATTAACCCCATGGTTAACGCCACTATTTGTCTGCTTTTCATACCTTTTTTTTTTTTTGTCATTCTTTAAAACAAAATTCTGTGCAAGTAGAGAACGTTCTTAATGAACATTTTCCTCCTCTCTCTTTAAACATAAAAAATAGTTCCAGCAGCCCAACCAGCCAAGCAGGCCTTTCTCTTCCCCTGCGGACACCTCCTGCAGTCGAGAAGTTCATTAAGTTTTATGATCTTCCCAAGTCAGTCCTGCTTATAAGCCTCACAAAGGCCACAAATCTGGCAAACCATCATGTATGCCATTAGGCTTTACTAGTAAATGAATGCTGTTTAGGGTTTGTGGTGACAGTAAATTCGGGTTTGGTTGGCAGCTATCATTGTTTCTGTTGGGCTTACAGAAATAAATAAATAAATAAAAGCGATGCATACGTGTACGCACATACGCGCATGCATTCTAAACGCGTGTCCCTACCCGCACGAATGATTTTTAAAGACAAAAAAAAAAAAAAAACAAAAAACCGTCTATCAACACAATCCAGGACCTAATAACATGTCATTCCTTTGGGAAATAATTGCAATTCTCCAAATATTTTAAGACTGCAAGAATGAATATATTTTCATTTCTGTCTCCCTGAGAATAACCAGCACCTCAGGTACAGCAGCGTCCTAATGGAGGCTTAATCAAATTACAGATCTGAGGGATTTTTAGTCAGTAAAAAAGAGCTGTTAAAAAAAAAAAAAAAGGCGCAAATCAGTTTTTGATTCCCGCTGGTGGGCGCGCAGGGAGACAGACTGTCACACAGGTATGCAACAGATGTGAGCGAGCACCAGGAATGCAACTTTAACACTTCCAGGGGACACCTCAGAGAATGGGTAAAATACAACAAAATACAGTCAGGAGGCTCTCACTTGCTTATCTTGGTATTTTACCGGAGGGGCTTCGGCAGAACTTTGGGTATCATTTTTCTTGGAACTAATTAAAGAAATAAGTGGCAGTTTCTTTATGAAAACCATGCTACCTTGTGGTTGCCTCTAAGAATGCACGTATCTATTAATATCTGGAAAGCTCTTACATGTATTATGCAGCGCTTTTTAAAATGTGAAAATGTCAAAAAAGAAATGTCAGGCTAAATTCAGTAAGCTCAGTGATTTGCTTTGTACACGGTAAATACCTCACAGGAAAAAAAATAAAATAAAATCCTCAGCTCCTAACCCGAAGCGCGACAGAGAGAGAGGGGCTTTTAAAAATGTGATGCATTTGTTAACCCTTGCAGGAACGTGACAGAGTTGCTCTGCCCAAACCGAGGACTCCTCTACGTGTTCTCTCACAACCAGTCCCACAAAGTCCTCACCGACTGTACTGAAAACTACTAAAATATTTAAAAACACATAATTCAGTATAAAAACGACACAACTACCACATTACTTATTTCAGAAGAGACGTGACTGCAACTACACTTTACGTGCAGGCTACAGCCTCCCTCCTCACCTCCCGTCCTTCTCACGGAGAAGGTAGTGATAGAGCCATCACGCCAACCCCTGCCGCCAACACCGCGCTAAACTTTGGTTCCGATTAAAAATAATTAAATACCAGCGCATGACCCAGTTGCGGGCAGATTTAAGACCCCAAGACAACGCAGAGTACCAGGGCGGGGGGGGGGGCCTCTGCTTTAATTGCATCTCAGACCGTTCACCCTTTCAGTTCAGAATTGTTTGAGCCGTTTCCTACAAAGCCAGCTCGCAGAACACAGGCTAGAATTTATGTTCACATTTTCTTTGCTTTAGCATGGTAACTAAAGCCCACACGGACACTTCACCTCAGCCGGGAGACTGCGAGTGAAGGTCTCCCTCTGGGAGCAGTTTTTGGTGGAGGTGTGGATCATCTCCATCAATCACGCGGTGCATCAATCCTGTCGCTCCCGCGCTGCCGGCCGGGCAGGATCTTGCCTTTGGGCAGGCGGACGGACGCCTTCACTCTTTGTTGGTCCTCCGCGATTTCACAAAAGCGGTAACTTGCAAACTTGGCTCGACTACGCACGGCACAAAGGCAGGATCCCAACTCACAAGTTACCACTGAAACACCCTGGAACGTTTCAGATCACCCGGTCTCCCGTCAGCTTCCCTCTCGCCTCCGCCACGGCGGTGGCCTCGCCACAACCCCGCCGCTGAAAGGAGCGGGGTTTTTCTTCGCAGCTCACCTCTGACATGTGCTCGACTACACTGGCCCTTCCGAACAGCCAGGCTCAGCCCTCTGCAAGTCAAGCGGTGGCGTGACCGACGCCTGCCTCCGACATCGAAACCTGCCCGCTGCAAAACGTCCGAGCGTCGCGGGCAGGAGCCGGAGCAGCACGGGCGGAAAGTTTAGGGAAAGGCAGAAAACAAACACAAGGCAAAGGGGGGAAAAGGGTGAGGAGCTGAGGGAGGCACAGCGTAGGTCGGTGTGGAGGGAGGGAGGGCAGGACGGGATCATTCCCCTTATCCCGGGTAATATAATGCAATATAAAGCAGAATCAATCTTAATATTCACAACACAGTCAATACCCTGGTGCTTAGCTGTCAGCGGAAGCTGAAGTGGATCCCCGGTAGCAGAGGAACCCTTGGACATAAAGCACCATAATTTACGGAGATCTGTGCACTTGGGCCGAGGTGTGCAATGATTCCACGGCTGCTGCTTTCCTCAGGAGTCTTTATTTTTTACAGCGTGCGGGGAAGGGGCGAGCGGCCAGGTCCCAAACCCAGCTGCCAACGCGGATTTTAAAAGCCCGACCATAACAAACGCGAAGCAGGACACTTTGCGAATTTCGCTCTTAAATAAAAACACGAGCTTGCTCTGCAAATTCAGCGATGGGAAAAAGCTTGCAAAAAAATCCCCCCGAACACCTCTGAAAACCTCGCAGGGTTTTAAATAGAAAAACATTACCTTAATGTGTGTGTGGGGGGGGAATTACTTTTTTTTTTTTTTGCGCTTTTGTGATGAAAATTCGGGGGGACTTGAAGCATCGCGGCCCCGCAGCAAGCGGCGCCTCGCCGCACCCCACGGGCCCCGGGCTCGGCGCGTCCCTCCCGCCGCCCACCCCCGAGCACCCGCTCAAAGTTTCCGTTCCCCGCGGCGCGTCCCGGGGTCGCCGAGAAAATAAAAAAACCGGTGTGAGGTGACGCGGCCCCGGCAAGTTCTCCGCCCGCCGGGCCCGGGGCAGCCCGTCAGCAGGGGGATCTCCCCCGCGCCATTTCACAGCCGGCCGGCCTCGCCGCGGCCGCCGCCACGGGCCCCGCAGGCCCGGCGAGGGAGGGGAAGGCGGGAGCGCGGCCGGCGGCACCCGGGGAGGCGGCGAGAGGAGCGGCGGAGGCAGCGGCGGGACCCGGCGGAGGGAGCGGCGCCGGCGGCGGGCTGAGCGGGGCGGAAGGAAGGAAGGAAGGAAGGAAGGAAGGAGGGCTCAAGATGGCTGCGGCGGCGCGGGCGGCCCTTACCTGTTTTCTCCTTGATCTCGCAGAGGACGCTGAACAAGGCGGGCTTCATCCTGTGGCAGTTCAGTGCGTGTTTCCTGAAAGAGAGCAGAGGGACAAGCGGTTAAAGCGGCGGCTCAGCAACATGGCGCCTTCCCCGAGCAGCGGCCCCGTGGTCGTTCACCCCCCACACCCCCAGCCCGCCCCTGCCCCTCGGCCCGGCACCGGCACCGCCAGACACCGGCCGGTAGCTCCCGCTGCGGCGGCCGGCGGGCGGAGGGGTTGCGTGTGGGGGCTGCCGGTTCTCTCTTCCCCTCATCCCCTCTTGACTTTTATACCGAATTATCTTTGTGCAAATGCCGCCCGAACGAGGGGTATAAATCACCCCCCTCCCCTTGTCCCCGTCCTGCGATATTATAACTGATTTATGAAGGGGATTGAGGCCGGGGCGGAGGTGGGGGGACGCAGAGTTAACATTGTTTTTGTATTTATTGTGATTTAAAACAGCCCGGGGCAGGGGGTTGTTTGCTTTTGGTGTCGTTGTGTATGTCTAACCCCCCCCCCCCCCCGGCAATATCTTGTCAGGTTTGTCATTTATCTGCCGCCAGTTCGGG
>JAVSBS010025527.1:0-13859 GCA_033124195.1 Coracias cyanogaster
CTACACATCACTGTAGAAAAAAAAAAAGCGCATTAAGTCTGGATTGCTAAAAGCAAGGTTGAAATGCTTTGACCACATCGCAGTAACAACAATTAACAAGGCTAAACGTCTCCTGTCACAGCCTATTCCCAGCCCTCTCTCCACTGCTGTACTAAGCAAAGCAGCCTGCCTGTTTTTCTAGCACAAGCTGACCTTCTGTGCAGTCAATATCTAAAACACATTGTCTGAGGAGAGGGAGTTCACAACACTGAATTATGCAATTATATGAGTGCGCCCAAGCGTTTAGCAATGCAGACGGCATCCGTTCCTGCTGACTAGCTGTGATTTTCAGATACATTGGAACTGGCATGTCCTGAAATGTGAATTCTTTGCAGATGGCTCTATCTGCTCAGTACTGAGCTGTAGGCAAAACTCCACCACGATACTCCGAACGGCTCTCCCTCTGCGTAGCTCAGGGGCATGGGAAGGAGGGAAAGATGTGAGCAGAAAGACACTTGTGAGCCCAGTTCTGCTGTCCTCCAGATGGGCCCAGGCTGATAAGTAGAGCTGGGCAAATTTCTGTAGCGACCTTTCTGACCGTGAAACTTTCCCAGTTTGAAGGGTATGGAGGGGTCAGGATGTAGGGAAGGTACAGGGAGCACTGGCTGCGCTAGTATTCCCAGCCTCGCAGCGTAGCTGAACAGCACATGCTATTCGGAAGACATCCAGGACAGCCAACAACTGCCGAAATTCTACAGACACGCCACTTCCTAACAGAAGCACAGAACTGAAAAGGACCAAATGGGTCCTTTCATAGCTTGAACACCAATGTAAAGTTATCAGCAAGTCCAACATCCTGATTATCCTTCACGGAAACACTTGAATGCTGGTGGTTTTGATATTTCGGATTTCCTATTTCAGATGGCAATAGTTTAGGGTAATTTACAGTGTTTATGGTTTGAGAGGAGCTTTCTTGTTTCATGTTTGGGTAAAAGGCAATAAGACTGAACCACGCTTTTGAATCTGGAGGAGTTTGCAAACCTCAGAGATGGTGCAGAACTCCAGAGGTAACAGGCTGAAAGTGAAAAGAGATTAATGGATGGGTGGGAGCTGGAGACACTCTGTTTCAAATGGCTATGGCTGCAACCCCGTCGAAGAAGAAACAACACGAAGCACCTAGACCTAGTACTGTAAGGGCTGACTTCATTCGGCTCAACGAACATGTGGAGTAACTCCACCAAACCAATGGAATTATTCTTATGTCCATTGTAATGGGCAAAATCTGACCTTTTGACAAGGATTCTGGGAAGCACAGAAGTGGGTCACATTTACCCTTTTCATCCTTGTAATTTTAAATCCTAAATGCTCTATATGGTTTAAATAGACGTGTCAGACAGAGGAAACATTATCATCTCTGCTTTCTGGGGGAGGCAAACAGATTAGATGATTTGCCCATGGCAATACTTTCTGAAAGAGCCAGGAACTGAACCAGACTGTTCCAGTCTCAATGTCTCAACCACAGGGTCATCATTCCCTTCCTTGAAATGGTTTCCGAAATCATGATTATACTGACTGGAAGCCAAAGCACTGGAAACACGTACTCCCGATAAACCGCAGGCTACAGTTAAGGGCTCTTTCCTTGCACTGCCTACATAAAGTTTCAGAACATCTCCCTCAGTTCTTGAAGCCATAAAAACATATTCTGACTTGAAGAGGAGACAGATTTACCAAGATGAATCTGTTGGTTTCGAAAGCCATTTTCCATTTTTATTGAACAGGACTTTCCCACGGGAAAGAAACACAACGTGCTGCTTTGTGCCAACATCTCCTTCCTTTATAACCACGATTTTATTCATAGGGAAGAGTGTGATTGATTTCACCAATAAACAAACAAAAAACTGCATCGAATGGTAGAAACGTGAGCACCTGAGATGTGAGAGACACTGGTTCTCTAGTCCGGGTCGCTGACCTACGCGAATCCTTGTACTCTGCCACTGTCCTCTCGTGGCTCAGTGTCTACGCTTTGGGTTCCTCCAGTTGTGCTGGTAAATTATACAGGAGAAGGGCTGCTGCAAATCCCTGCCTTAGTGTAATGCAAGAGACCAGAAACTGCCAGGGCTGGCAACTCAGAGTCTCATGTGGTGTGTTTGGAAATATGCTGGCTATAAAATGAGCTGAGAATAAAACAAGCTAGGAAGCAGGAGAGGCGTGCAGATGGCTGCTGTAGGACCGGTGTCACTCGGCTTCAGTCAGGAACTAATTCCTCCCTGTTTTTTCAGATAACTTTGCAAAGAGGATGTGCTAGTATTACTTCCTGACACTGGGGGTTTGTTATCCGTGCGTATGACGATAGACAGCACTCCAGGGAAGCAAAGGTCTGTGTAAACTGATTGTCATCCCCTAGTACAGACAGATCCAACTTTCCAACTGCCTCCTCAGGCTAAGACCAAAAGTCCTCTCTCTCTTCCCTCAGATGAGAGTCCAAGCTCCTGCAGGACATACCACTTGGGAGACATGGAAAAGCTTTATTTTCTTAAGACAATTCTTTTACGTTTTTTTAGAAGTTTTTGCCTTCAAAGAAATTTGCCTCTCCTGTTAGTATGCTCAGAAAATAGAGTGGCACCAATTTCAGGACCCACAGCTAGAATTCCTGACTTCTCAGTCAGAAGCTGTTAGGGACAGGCAGCTCACCCGGCCTTGTGGCTGCTTCTGCTCAGAACCTGACCATGAGCTGACTGAAGTGAAGGAGAGCTTCTCCCCTGCTTTGAATTGGACCTACCCAGCTACTTACAGACACACTGCAAGGATCAGTGCCCTGTGGAAGGACAGTCTTCTGTGTTAGCTTTTCCAACTCACTCTTTTCTACTAATGAAAATAACTTGCAGTTTGGGGTACGTGGGGATCATTCCAATGGCAAAAGCTGGGTTTCTTCCACCTTTCTTCCATGAATGGAGTGGGACAATCCAGAGTGAGGAAGTGTACTACAGCAAGCCCTGACTTAGCAAGATACTTATGCCCATGCTGGTTTGCGTTCCTTGCCGGGGCAGCGCCTGAGAGCGTGCTTAGGGAAAGCCTGTGCAGTAGCAATTAAAACCAGACACTAACTTGACTTCAATGTAAACGTTTCTGTCCTGTTGACTGCTGTAGCACTTAATTGTGGACTTAAAATTAACTCTGTGCTTACGCAATGTCCTGAATAAAACCACTTTCCTGCACTGAGACCTCTCTCCTTATTGTGATCGAGTGCTCAGGTCTTGTCAGGCAATATTCCCCACCAGAAAACAATGGGACTTTGCCTTGTGCACTGCCGGAGCAGGCAGCAGGACCAGCTGACTGCTTTTCAGTTGGCTGAATTCTTCCTTTCTGCAGCGTGAGCAGAGGTAAAGAAACATGCGAGCTGCTGCATCAGGAAGAACCAAGCTCAAATACGAGGGAAAGTGGTAAGGGTTTACTTTGTCCTTTCCTGTACATTTGTCTGCCATGAATACAGAGAACTTCCTATTTGGTGCTGTGGGGTGAGAGCCAGAATTTTCAAACCTTTGGCTCAGCTCCTGCTAGCATTCATGTTGTGCTTATCTTGCTTCCGGTGCAAACCATTTCCAGGGATGGTGTTATTGAGAAAGTCGATGATTGTGGTGGAAACTGAGGAAGAAGAGTTAGCAGAAAACCAAGCGACTGAATTCAGATGCTGACAAGAACCGGCCACGGCCGTTCTCTCTCCAGATGCTGGCAGCGAGGGCGTGCGTTTGTGCAGAACTGGGGCGGCCCAGCCCTACCACACTGACAGAAAGAGGGTACTGGGACAGGCTGTGCTTTCTAGCACTTTCTGTCTAAGGAGATTTTTCTAAAATCAGAGCAATGCCACCCCTCCCTGGCATCTGTAGGAGCCTCCTCATCGGCAGGCTCTGCTCTGCTCGGCCAGGATGCAGGCAGAAGAGCAGGACTGCCGTACGAGATTGCCGTGGGACTGCAGCGTGCCCAGGCCAGAGCAAAGCTGTAGAATGCAGCTCGGGAAGAAAAGCTTGACCACTGCAAAATGACGGTTGGTTCAGAGCTGGATTTCTAAATTACTTCCTGATGTACATGCTCTGATTCAGCAAGACACAGAAGTGTATCTCCAAGTTTGGCTCTAGCATGACAACCTGCGTTTAAAAATCTTCGCTGGGTCAGGGCCGGTATCAGGAGCTGTAACATAACACGGCACATCTGTGTTTTACAGCCCAGGAGTTCAGACTGTCTGGATCTTATCTATCCTGCCTCCCCAGAAGGTTCCACAGCACCAAAGCACTTAAAATGATCAACCATAAATATAACTAACAGTGTCTGCTAGTGCCTGTTGTAGGAAAAGGTTGGTAAAAGGGTCAGCACAAACAGCTCAAAGGCTTTTTGACACCAAAGGGATCAAAACTCAGCCTTCTGGGTGTGTGGTTTTAAATTGCCTCTATTTGTCTGAAATGGTCTATTCTACAAGACTTTATTCCAGCTATCATGATTACATGTTTAGGAATATCATGCATTATAACCACAGAACCAAAGTGGAGAGCATTTCTACCATGGTACACTTTCAAAATGAGAAACTTAAGTCAAATATGAATGTCAAAATGATGCTTCTTGGATTTTAGAAAGACTTTTACTGTGTTTGAAAAGGCTGCAGAATATGTGGTTCACTGTTTTCTGTAGCATCATCAGAAACAGATGAATCTGCATGTACATTTGCGCTTGGCGAGTAGTTTAGGCAGTGACTACCGGCTGTGTGAGAAGTTAAGGATATGCACGGAGCCCTGGCTCTTCACACTGACTGAGACAGATTTAAAGGAAGTTTTGCAGGCTTGCACAGAAAATTTAGGCTGTTTTATTACTTCTTGCACTCATGCTAATGTATGCTATTAGCTGGTTAATTCATGGATGTACTAAATAGCTTAAATATGGTGTGACTACCATAATCCACAGTCTGAAGTGTATGCAGAGTTCAAGCAGGGATTTGGGTAGTACATGCTCTTAAAGGTGACTTTCAAAAGGAAAAAAAACAGGCATTAGAAGTCCTTGTTTGCTGAGAACTAACGTGTACAGAAACAGCCTTAAAGGTGTTTTAAGGACATATCTTCCTACTTCTCTTTCACCTGACAAACTCCTGATGGACCAAAATTGGTTGCTATTTATAAACTGGCACAAAGGTCTGGTGACTCTCCACACCCTAATGGGAAGGGAGTATCATTCTGTGAATATGAACACTACCTTACCGGCATCTCTTCATGCCACCACAGCCAAGGCAACACAAAATTTGCAGCTCCCAAGGGCTCACAAATCAAGGCACAAACCTCCTTTATGTCAAGAATTTGGCCTCTCATCATAGAAAAGAAGGGGTCATTCTTTCCTCTTCTACTTAAGAGCTAAGACGGCAGATTTTTCCTGCTGCTTTTGTTTTCATTTTGCTCTGACTTGCCTTCTCCCTCCAGGCTTTGTTTTAGAAAAACCCAATAGTTCAGGGGATGCTGTCACAGTTTCTCTGTGCCCTTCAATATTTTCCTCTTAAACTTGAATCTCAATCCATCGGCTACCTTGAGACCTGACCCAGTTTTCCACAGCCTGGCACAGAGAACCCTTGCTCCCAGGGACCGTCACTGACTTGAACAGAGCCCTGCGCACAGCTTATAGTGCAGCGCTGGGGCTCTGGACACTAGTCTGCCCTGCAGAATGAAAGGAAGGGGTTAAGTTTTTTAGCTAGTTCTGAAAAATAGGGTGCCACTGTGAGCAGGAATTAAAATGAGACTGCAGTTCTTTCGGATCCGCAGTATTTTCTACGGATCTCCCTTTGCCTCTTCCCTTCAAGATCCCACTCCGTCTTTAACAAATATTACAAGCATTACACTGTTTTGCAGAATCCTAATTAAGAATCGTTAAGTAACATCATGAAATCTGCCGAACCAGAAACTAAGATTCTCCCTTTAAATATGTTTCTCTACCAAACGACTTGGCGCTACAATAATCACTGTGGACAAAGCAAATATGCCAGACCCTAATCAGCACGCAGCAGGGATGGGTCATGAACACATTTATCTTTCTTCTCACAAGCCTCCCCTGGCTAAAGGAAATGCCCTAATACTCAAGGCATCTTGGACACCAGATGGCCAATTATTAGACATTTTATGAAGAGGAAGGAAGTGAAGAGAAACAGCCTGAATTTTCATGGTACTGTAGGGACAGGGGAAAAGAAGGCGGAACGAGGATCTAATCCAAAACTTACTAACTGGGAAACACTGAGTTCAAAGGACTTTGTATTGGAAGGAACCAAAGATCTGTGTTTGCTTTTCCTTCTGCAGATTAATTCTCAAGTCATCAAGAGCTAGAATGACTGACAGGTGAATAGAATGTCCTTTCTATTATATTGACTGTAATGACCTAGAGCCCAGCCAGGGTTTTGCAGGGAACAGGTTGAGGTTTTTAAATATTCGTAATAATGTTGCAAGGTTTCTTTAGACTATCTGTAGGCTTTTTATAGACCTGGTCTCCAAGAGCCTGACCCAGTAGAGCAGGAGCAGGCTGTGAGGCCAGAGGAGCCTCAGAACACAGAGGCAGTTCTCTGCAGAATTCTACCTCCTATGAAGGAACTCAACAGGCAATGCTGATAAAATGCATTTGGGCTGATCTTCCACTCACACAATTTGGCCCAGCCTGTTTCAGAAAGCTGTGCAAGGCACCTCCTTCCATTTTTATCTACTGCACATTTCTTGCAGCTCTTCTAAAACAGAGACCTTCGTCCATGCAGGCTCTCCCAGAGGCGACTACGTAACTGAGAGCTACAAGACGTGCACCAGAACGCTTAAGGGAAAGAGGCCTTGTGGGTGTTTGACAAGTGGAAGATGGCAATAGCTCCTCCCAGGTCCCACCACACACAGTGGAAGGACGCAGCTACATCAGATGTGCAGGTGAACCTTGGGAAGAATGCGGATATTGGATCTAGTGGTCTTTGTGGTCCTGCTCCTCCCACGGAAAGGGATGTGGATGATCCAGCAGACCCTGCTGATCCCAGGACAGCCTTCTTGCTTGGTATGTGAGGAGAGACGTAATGAATTACCTGAGAAACACATGTGGTCACCCCGCTTCTGAAGCCTTGCACATACAGATGTGGAAGAAGAGTTGCAGAACTGGAAATAAGGCCTCCCACAGAACAGTGTGAGAACTGGTAGTAAAATCTCCCCCCACGCAAGAAGAGGCTGCATCAGGAAAAGTTTGGGGTTTTTTCCTTTTCCCAGCAAAACTGGCATTGAGTCAGTTTTGCCGACAGAAGTATGGCACGCAGGGCTGTGAGGAGCTTCTTCTCATTTCGCTAATCAACATAACTACGTTGCCAAAACCCCGAGCACAGGACAAGCCTTACACAGGGCGCGCACATCAGAATCTGGACTCATGTCCTTACTATAGGCCAATGCGGTAAACCGACCCATCACATCAAAGGAATCCCAGCGCACAGGGTATAATGCGAACAGCTGATTAACCCGTCCAACTCCTTTCCCTTTATTTAAAACAACAAGAAAGGCCTTGGGGGAATGAAGCTAATAGCCATGTGGGGCAACAGCTCTGAAAAACGTAATGACGGACCTTGAGCCTTTTTTCGCACAGATGAAAGAGGGGCTGTTGTGATGCAGCTCGTAGCGTGCTAATGACAGAGGTAGCGGCAATAGCAACTAAAACCTTCAGCTGCGTTTCAGACTCAGGGCTGTAATCTCCTTATGCAATTCACTTGACAAAGCTCTCTTGTGGAATATGAGCTCTTTTTTTCCACCACAGCACATACCCTCTCCCTCGCCAGACTATGGGCTACTACACTTATTTATTTGTTTATTTATTATTTTTACTCTCATAACATTTACCGAATAAACTGGTTACTTTGCTTCAGATAAAACAAGCAGGAGGAAGCTCTGCTTGCAGGGATGGGTATGCCTTGCTTGTCTGAGGGTTAGAGCAGCAGCTCACCTGCTGCAGTGTTTTGAGAGGTAAAGCTGCCTAATTATTTTTTATTATCCCTGTGTTGTTTTATTAACCAAATATTTGTCTTTTTGCCTCACACACATCTAAAGCCAATATACAAATTGCACAAGGGGATTATGCCAGCATGAGTCAATCTTGGGTGTGTTTATCCTCAGAGAGACATAAGCCTCTATTTCTAGAGGCGGGTGTTTCTTATCCTTGTTAGACCTATGAATATCTTTTGCCAACAAAAGCTGTCACTTTTCACTGCTGGCATGTCTGCTGCTAGAACAAACCCTGCAGACTGGCAGGCCTCCAAGTGGGGTGGGGGCTAAGTCCTCTGTGACTATCGTTATTTAGTATTTACACTACAGCAGAGGCTTCTAGCTGAGACTCAGGCTTTGCTGTGCAAGCAGAGGGTTGAAGACACTTCCTGCCCCAAACAGTTTATAGTCTAAACAGAAGAGACTGGTGATAAATAGCAGAGAAAAGGCAGCATTATTGCAACACAGCTAATGCTAAAGCAAGACTGCAAAACCCATGAGATTTTTTCTAAAAATAAATGTTAAGTTTCTGTACATTCAAGCTCTCTTAAACCTAGAAAGTTTTTTGGTTGCTGTAACAGCTGCACTTCTTGCTTACTTACACGACTCCAGGAGGTGAGGGCCTGTAAGTCGAACACATCTCTCCAGTGATCCTCCTTTCAGTCCCATTTTGAAGTTCCTTTCTGTTGACCTGTCCACAGAAAACACGGAGTTTAGCTACACAGCTAGTCTCTTGTCTCTTCCACTTGTGCAGCAAGAACTGTTTTTCTTAGATTGCCCAAGCACAATGGGGTTTCCCCACCTGTGAAAATGATTTTTTAAGAACAACAGTAATCTTTAAATTTCACATCTCTTCCTCCATGATTCCCAGCTCACAGTTCCATGTCCTGCATCTATCCATATACTGTCAAACCTGTGGATTTGCAGTTCCATCCCTTGACAGTTTCACCAGCAGAAGACTCCTACTAAATTCCTGTGTTCTCTGGTGACAGGTGACACGAAAGGAGGAAAAAATAAGCAGACAGAAAGGAGTGGGTGTTTCGCCAGCCCAAGGTGGCCCCTATGGCAGTTTGTGCAGGAGGCTCACCCAACAGGCAGCTGAGCAGGAAAAAGTTTGTGGAAGAAGTGGACCTATGCTAAAAACTTTCTTAAAGGTGTAGGCCAAATCTTAAACTGGTATGAACTGGTTTGGCTCAGCTGCAGGCAATGGAGATATTTAAACTGGGGAAAATGGTGAGGATTTGTCCCATGAGCACCATCTCATCATCTGCACTTTCTCTGTATATCCTAAAAAGAATATCCAGCAGCATGTCTAAAAATAGGACTTAAGTTTCTCAACTGCACAGCAGACAAGGCTGCCAGAACTACTGTGTGTTCTGGTGCTGCGCTGCAGCGAGGAAGGAATACTCGTACTGTCTGTGTAGGAGGAAGCCTTTGCGGGGAAAATCATCGGTAATAAGGCCTCTTTTATCTGAAACACCGAACATTTCAGCTCTTCAAATCCCAACACCGCATTTTCTTAAAACAGGTTTCTATTATGTGTTAAACACATCACACTGAGTAATTCAGTCTCATCATCTAAATTCAGTGTTGTGATAGCTGAAGGAAATTGGGGCAAGCTAGCTAAAAAGGTAATAAAAGCTTTCCACAAAAGCAGCGTGTGAAAGGCATCCGTGTTTTTCTTTCTTTGGGAAAAAAAAAAGAAAAAGACCTTTGCTTTACTCCAGTGACATTACGTTACTGAGTTGAAGACCTTTGATATGGTCTTATAGGGCAGGACTTCCTACAGGCGATTAACAATGTTAGGACTTTATTGTGGTAGGTAGAAGAGGAAAATTCTTGTCCCAGAGAACTTTGTCTGTGTGAGCAAGAGATACGGGGGGCAGTGAGGAGGAGAAATCTTTTCAGTTCTTACATCAGTGGCTTAACAAGGACTTAACAGTTTTTTCTGATGCAGTTTAGGTATTTCACATTTTATTGCTGTTTTTGATATGCAAAAAAGGCCACTGTATGTTTCACAGGGTACACACAGTATTTGTGGTGCCCCTGATTAAAGGAAAAAGTGGTTGTTTTCCTTTACAGAATGTAGTCCTTACATCGACCACACCACTGTACATTGAAGAAAAAGTCCTAACAAGTGCATTGATAAATGTATCAAAGATGGCATTTAAAAATGCTACTTCCCTGAATCTCTGGGCCAAACAGCTCATTCCGTGTGCTCACGCGGTCCTTCCAGCATTGCCTAGCCACAATATCTCTCTTTACAAAACCTCTGATAGAGCAATGCTTCTATCCCCCTTTTCCTACAGACAGAGCCACGGTTCCAGACAAGATCAATTATTGAGATTACACACAAAATTTGTGGTAAAAAGCAACCTGAATTTAGTTGCCAATTGACATGCTTTCCTTCCATTTTGTTCTGTAGCTTTGTTTGCAAGGCAAAGATTGTGAAAAAAATCACAACAGGATCAGCGTGGTAGAATTTAAAATTGTCTGTACAAGATGCAAGATGCTGGGAAATACTGCTCACTAGGCACAAATGCTAATGAAGCTGGAATCATCTTTCCCCCATTCCGAGCTGCATTCTCCAATACACGTTCTCAATGCAGATGTCATACGAAACAGCACGTTCAAAGACTTCAATAACGACCCTAACACAGACGTGTGTGACAGCTGAACAGAATCTGTGTCCCATCACAAGAACGGTATATGGGGATGCTCTGTCATGGCTGGTTTTGTGGGCCGGGAAAAAGAAACACACTCCCTATGAAACCCTGCTGGCCTCGCCCGTGAAATCACAAAACCCACACTCCCTTGTTCACAAACGCCTGCTCCTGGTACATCAGCATCACATCTGTTCAGTGGTCACCCTGGCTGACTCAGGCTGCAACTCTGTGGGACACCCAAGGTTGCGGCGCTGTGTGGACACAGCTCCGGGTGTGAGAGACAATGGTTCCCCTGCGGTTCAGCGTGCGTGGCGCTGCCTCTTCTCTCAGCCCTGCTGCGGGGGTCAGAGGGCTGGCGAGGAGAGCAGCTTGCTTGCGCGTGATCTGCTTCCACAGAAGAGCGCTCTGAGTTTCCCCATTTCTCCTGCGAAGGCGACAGCCTCGCGGAGGTGTGAGCCAGCACGCGATGCTGAGCAGGGACACAAGGCACGGCGGTTCGGAGTGCTTAGTCAGCACATTTTCCCATGCAGGCCCCCAGGGCAGTCTTGTACGCTGGGACTGGAATGCTGCCCACTGATGGTAGGCAGTTAATGAGGCCGGCACTCCCAACGCTGAACACAAACACTCGCCGAGAATGCCAAGTATCTTGTGATGCACAGCCCACAATTTTCCTAGTTTACTTTCTTATGCAATACACTTGGATTCTTGTCTATTAGCAAACGGATGTTCTCAGGTGGGTACACAGAGAACGTCTACCTGGATAATAGCCCTGTCAACAGTATTTCCCGTTCCATGAGTCTTTGAGGACTTAGTCTGACTGTCAGAGTTCTACCAGCTAAAATGTGCAGCGCTCCTAGGAGGAGAGGGGGGAGATAAAGACTTTTTCACAAGGCCAGAAATAAGCAGGTAACAAGCAAAATAAGTCACTTTCCTAAAACCACAGGACTCGTCAGATGGGAAACTAATTAAGCCCTAATCCTGCAAAGCCCTTAGTGCCTATGAAATCTACAGCATGCGAATAATGACAATGTAATCAAACACTTAACCTGACCCACATTCTTAAGAAAATTACTAAACAGCATATGCCACTCCACTTGATGCAAAGGCACACAAACTAATGTGGATACCAGCATCCACCTAACCATGAGAAAAACAGTTCAGTGTCAGCTGAGCTGCCCTGCTCCACTGCCTCATGTCCTACATTCATATTGTTTCCTCCTCCTTTTTTTTGCATAAAACTCTCCTCTGTATTGCCACATGTGGCTCAGATGTCGTTTTAGCTTTTAAAACCTGGTGTCAATCTAGTCCAAATTAGGAGGCTATCTTCTTCTGCCAGCAGGATGCAACTAAAATGCCCTTCCAGATCCCTCACGTCAGACGAACAGCCCTAATTCTAACAACGGGGAGCTGCGTGGTTCCCGCACTGACAGCTCGTTCTGTGCGAGTCCACCAGACAACTGGGATACGCAACAAAATGCACCTGTAACGCGGTTCCATGCACCATTTTCCCAGCGTTTCCATTGTGAAAGCTGGAACCACAGTGGTTCCACGAGGCCTTAATAAACTTCCCTCCTCCCCATGATACGAATGAACCCACACAACTATTGCGCTCAAGTGTTTCTATTCACTAAAAGATGTTTATAATAATGCCCACTTCATGTACAAGACCAGCGCTTATCCTTTACTATGTAAACGTTGATGTCAAATAAAACATGTATCTGATCGATTCATGGAGCGTTTGGGAAAGGCTATTTTAGGCAAACTCTGTACGGCCTCAGTGAGTGACGTGTTTATAAGTAGCCCCTGGTTTGTGCTGGTGTCACTGGTGTCACCAAGCCCCGTCACTGCTCAGGCCACACCACGGCCACAGCCCAGCAGCTGCTGGGACACGGGGCCTCCTCCTGAGGGATGGCGCCGAACGCACACAACGCTCTTCTGAGACCTCAACCTGCGGACCTTCAGGTCCTTGTGGCACTGAGAGACTGCACAGTGACGGGCCTGTCTGGTGGTGCTGCGCACAGCGCTCCAGAGGTGCGAGGGCCTCGGCTGCAGCCCTTGTCCACAGGGAGAGGCGGCGCCCGCCAGCCGGGCCCTCACACCTCGGGGGCCGCCAGGCCCAGCGCTGCCCATCGCCCTTTTTCCTTCAGTGGACGGCGCTGGAGGCTCTTCCAGGGCGAGCTACAAGTCCCGACATACCTGTGGGGAGGCTGAGGCAGGTGGAGAGGGCGGTGAGAGGCCGAGGCGGGCGGAGGGCGGGAAGCTGAGGCGGGAGGCGGGAGGCTGAGGCGGGAGGCGGAGCAGCCGCCGCCTGCGCGGGCCGGCCGCGCCCGCGGTTCCTCGGCGTCGTGCATGTTAATGCGCGGTAATTGCCCGGAGCGGGGCGGAGCGAACAGCCAGCTGCCCGCCCTCCTTCCCTGCTGCTCCCCCCGCCGCCGCTGCCGCCGCCTCTCCTCCCCGGCCTCCCTGATGCCGAGGAATGGATAGAGCGGCTGCCCTGCGAGCCGCCGGCATGCTGGAGAGGAAGGAGCGGAGCGGTGGCGAGGCGGCGGCGGGCGGCGGCGGAGCGGGGCCCAGGGCGGGCGCGGCGGCGCGGGGCTTGCCGGCGGTGCGGAGCACGCTGCAGCAGTGCGGGCTGCTGCAGGACCTCATCGACATCTCGCTCTCCAACCTGCGCGGGCTCCGCACCAAGTGCGCCGCGTCCAACGACCTCACCCAGCAGGAGATCCGCACCCTGGAGGTACGGGGCTGCGCGGCCGCGCCGGGGCCGGAGGGGAGCCCCGCTATCGCTCCCCGGGGCGCCCGCTCCTCGCAGCGGGGGGGCCGAGGCCTGCCGCTCGCAGGGGCCGCCGGGCCTGCCCCCTTTCCCCTCAGCACCGCGGACCAAGCGCCCGCACCGGTGTCCGGACCGCGAGGCACCCCTCCCGCCTCCCTCCCCCGGGCGGAGGCGGCTGGCCGTGGAGGGGAAGGAGGGGAGGACCCGCCGGCCCCGCGGCAACCCTGTCGGGAGGGGCTCGGTCCGCTCTGGGGCCAGCCTGGCCGCGGCAGGACCCCCGCAGCCCGGCGCGGCAGGCGCGGCGTCCCGCGGTGCGCAGGGAGCGGTGAGGGCGGGCGGACAGGTGCGGACACCGCCGGGCAGGCCCCGGGGCCGCGGCCGGGCCCGGCGTGGGGCGGCCCGGGCGGTGAGGAGGAGCCGCCCGTCGTG
>JAVSBS010025530.1:0-12478 GCA_033124195.1 Coracias cyanogaster
GGCTCGGCAGCGGCCGCCTCCCGCCGCGGCTCCCAGCGCAGAGACCCGCCGGCCGCGGGAGCGGCACCTCCGGCACCGGGTGAGTGCGGCGGCGGCGGCGGCAGGGCGAGAGCAGAGCGGCGGCGGGCGGCGTCCCGGCCCGCCCGGGCCGTGGCCGGCGGGGGTGGCTCGGTGGCCCGGTCCGGGTGCCAGCAGGAGAGGCGGGAGGAGACGCCCGCCCCGCGCCTGCAAACCGGAGCGGTCGGGGGGGGCCGAGTCCCGGCGGAGCGGCGTGTGCAGGTACCGTGCGCGTCCCGCCCGGCTCCGGGCCCTCGGGGCCCCGGCTCCCGCAGCGGCCGCTCGCTTGGTGGCCTCCTGTGCGCGGCACTGCCCGCCCCGGCACGGGCGACCGGCAGAAGTTGGAGCGGAGGGCGAGTGGCTGCCACGCTGCGGGAGAGGAGCGACGGCGGGGCTGCTGCGGGGGGTGCTCCTGGGGAGGCGAGGTCCGGTGTCCCCGCGCGTCCCGGCTGTCCGGCGTGACCGCCGACAGGCCACAGACGGGCTGTCTGCACCCGCCGGGGTTGCCCTTTATCGACGCTAGGCAGGAACCTTTAGGAAGTGCTCGGGGAAAGTGATGGTGGGTGTGGTAAATGGAGTGCCTCTCCTCGGGAAGAAAACTAGAATGAGCTTTTCTTCGGCAGAAAAGCAGTCAGAAGTGCGCCAGGTGTCATTTTAATCTACGTCTCCTTTCCGAAATTATGTTTGTAAGGTCAAATTAATCAGTGGTGGGAACGTGAAGAGAGTAAGAACGCCACCTTTATTTACATACACCTTTATTTACACTGCTTGGTTGTATTGAAATACATTTCTGAACAACAGCTGGTGTGCATGAAGGCTGTAATTAAAGTTGCATGGACAAGATAATGAACAACTAACATGAAGTTTGTTGAGGCAAAAGATGGTCCTAGAAAATCAGTTAGAATACATCATTGCCTTTCATCGTTTTGTGATTGCAAGGAGTGTCCTTGTACTTTGATCACTCGCGAGGCAGGAATTTTTCTTTCTGATTGCAACAAATTGTGGGCAGTAAGAGGACTTTTTGCTTAATTCACTTGTGAATGATGCTCATCTGCATTTGTTATAAGTTATTTGTGGACTCTGAAGAGCAGGAAAGTGCTTTTAGCATAGGAGGAAGTAAAAGAGTGTTCAAAATATTCCTGAAGCATGGATAAAATGATCTACATCGTGCTTTTGGTACAAATACGCCCAATTCTTAAAGATTTGAATTTTGAAAAGTGATGAGAGTTGGTCATTCTAAGAAAATCCTACCTGCTTGTGGGGGAATTGTGGTTAGGAACTACGAGTGTGAAAATACATAGGGCAGATTGCCTTCCCCAGTATGACTTTATCACCTTTGGTAGCTAGCAAAAAGCAGTTTAGATTAAATACTTGATCAGAACAGAGACCCTGAAAATAGGTGAAGGAAAGACCATGACACTTTGTTTACCTTTCCTCACTGGAGAAGTGATGGGGACAAGAATGGTCCGGGTTTGTTTTTTTTTTTCTTTAGTTGTTAATATTCCCTTTGAAATGAGGAACTTGAATGTTTGTCTTACAATGTTTATGAAATGTTACACTATGGTTGTTATCTGCTTATATGGAAGTAAGATAAATTGATACTTCACTAGAAATACCTAAATAACTTCTAGAAGCAATCACTTTACTGTACTATTAGAGTTTAGTTCTGTAAATTGGTTTTGAAATACACCCTGTTGGAATAGAGACCAGTCCCCTTTATTTTGTTTTAGACTTGTCATGACAGTAACACATTTATGCAAAACAGCATAACATACATCAGTATGCTGTGAAAACGTACCTGAGCTTCAAAATAATGACAAATTTTAAAAATACTGATGGAAATCATGAAATACAGAGGGAGAGAGAAACTCAGTCAGGTCATGTTGTTAATCTGTCCAGAAGTGCAAAATTGTTCCCTTGTGTTCATTTATTGATCTGTCCTGTTCAAATAATACTTTCTGTTGGTATAATAATGAGTGGTTTTGATTAATCATTCAGAATGTACCTTCTTCCTTTGATTAAGATGAAAATTTATGGAGAATCATATGTGTACTTTTCTCCATCAGCTAAAGATCACTCTTGTGGAGATTGTACGTTCCCTGAACTCCTGCCGGACTTTCTTTTATTGATTTATTTCTTTATTTCACTGATTTCTCTTTCTGGTGAAGATGCTCCAGGTCCTTGATCACTTCTCTGGACATAGTTCCCTCTTGACTGGCTTTGGGAGAAAAGTGGGGGAAAATTCTGTGCTCTCTCCACATCTTGATAGCAAAAGAGCCTCCATTCACTGCAACGTCTCCCTGGTGCACTCCTTGTTCTCTCAAACAGTTTTGCCAGCAGTGAAACAATGCAGGATTTCGGATTGATAGCTTCATTTATTCCATTCTGTGGCATCCAGACTCGCCGCTCAGACCCATAGAATTGCCACCAGCACTGAAAGTGGAGAATTACAAAAGTAAATCCAAGTGATCTTTTCTGGTAGAAGTATTTGGACAGTCAAACATCTGTGTTAGAGTGGATTAAGATTCTGACATTTACATTTTTACAAGGGAATCATCCAGACTTTTATTGCAGCCTCAGAGTATGGCTTAGCAGAAATCCTAGAAAGTCAAGAATGGTGACCTGTTTGTGAAAAGCTCCCAAATCTGGCTTTCCTCACATGAGATAGTGTCTTCTGTACTTGACTTAATAATTCTGGTTTTAGAAGTTTTTCCCATTTGAGATTTCTGTTTGTTATTTCTTCTCTTTTGTCCTGACTATATTCTTTTTAACCTGGCTTCCTAAGGAGATGAAGCTAAAATAATGCTCTCTGACTGATGTTCCCCTCATTGCCCCAGAGTAAATTTTTACCCCTGGGGATCAATTTCAACCAATATAAATACAGAAGTAGAGATTTCAAAGTGATGAAATTCTTACAAACCTCAAGACTGCTGGTGACCAGGGAGATGAGAGAGATGAGGTTGATGCCCCCACTGAGGGAAGAGCTGTAGCAAGCATTCAGCTTATTAGGCATCAGAAAATTCGTGTGGGTGCTCTATAGGATGCTGAGCTTCATAGCTGCTGAAAATCAAGGGTTGATGATTACATTTTTCAATTTCTCTGCTCTTTGGGAGTGCACAGTCTTGGAAGTTTTAGTCATGCCTTTTCTCCTCCATAGGCCCCTCAAAATAAGCTCTATTTGTCCGAGAAGTTTCTGGTAATGAGATACATATAAATGCTGTTCTTCCTCAACTTCATAGACTGACCTGTTGCTTTCCTAGCCCATAATTGGATATTTCTAGATACAGGCTTGATTGCTAATGGTGCAGTAATTTTCTTTTGTTACCATGACTCAGTGTAAACACTTGATTACTGTCGTCACAATACACCTATTTTCTTCCATATTCTGTTTCTCTGAATAGCTTACACGTTTTTGAATAGACTTTAATTTGCTTCTTACTGCCACTGCTGTTTCTTCTGTTTATGGCTGCATCTGAACATCATCTTCTGCTTTCTCTGCATAGTGGGACGCTGTGGCACTCTCCTCATGTCATAACAGCAGAAGGATAATGGAGGAGAAATGTGAAGAGGTATTGTGAGATTATGTAGCAAGACCTTTATAAATACATGATGCTTTTATTGACTTTGAAGTGGTGGTTATTGTTCTTATTATTTGTTCTGTTACATAACTAAAGTTAAGAGCTGTATTTATGTAATTGCCCATTTTCTCCTTCCTTGCCTTTCCAACACTAATACTATCACAATACTTTTCTGTCTTCTTTCTTTCATTGCCTCCCTAAAAATTTACTTTGGGTTTGTGTTTTGTTTGTTAGAACGCTTTAAGAGCATAGTAAGTTGATTTGCTAGTTTTTTTTCTTGTAGAAATCGTATCAACTGGACTTGCTTTCTCGACATGAATGTACATATATAAATGAAACCAATTTAGTGTTTGGTGAATAATGTTGATTTCTTTTTAAATATTTGTCTGCATTCAAGTTGCCCTAAGCTCTCCTTTACATCTTTTAGCAATTATTTATATGTTGTTAAACCCTGCATTCCCTCCTAAACACGAAGTGCCACGCTTGTATAGTGATGATATTTGACTTTATTCTTCTGGTTTATATTAGCAAGAGGAGGAACAAGGTGCACAAGAACGTCTTTTTCTCCCGGAACAAGCACATATGCTCATGTAACATCTTGCCCTGCTCAATCTTCTTGCTCTTTGATGGAGCCAAACATCCTTCCTTACCCGCCACAGGAGTCTGGCCCCTCCTGGCAGCCTCCCAGGGCTCTCCCTTCGCCCCAGGGAACTGCCACCAGGCACACCCGGCTGGGTGCCTCCCAGCTGGTTTCAGAGGCAGCTCCCACGGTGGTTTCTCACCCCCCACCCCTCACCTCATGCTGCAGGATATAGCAGCATATGTAGGTGCTACCCAGTCTGTTCTGGTTAAGATGCATCCAAGGGTTCTTAAAACCCTGCCAGTAAAAGCGTTCAACTTGACCCGCAGTTACAGATGGGGTAGGGTGTGCGCCTAGGCTGAGGCATTGGGACGAGGGCTCTTCAGCTAGCTTGCCAGAGCACAGGAAGCACTCAATATATGCATCAGAAGCTTTTCTGCATTGGTGTGTGCTTGCTTTGGTATGTAGCACACAACTTTCTGTGCCGACACCAGAAGTAGGGGCAGTTCTGTGCTAGGCTGTGCTGTAAGGACGCAGCTCTTAATTAAAAACCTTCCATTTTCTGTGGTGTCCTTAGGAAGATCCCAGAGAAGCAATTGCAGATCAGGGAGCACTTCTTGCTTTTTTCTTGTTTAATCCAGATTAAGTAGTATTTGCTGCATACGTGATGATAGGAACGCATTATTTTCCTCTCTGTTGGCTTTCCTCATCCGTCCACATATTCCATCGGACAGAGGAAGGTGAAGGGAGTTTATAGTACACAATACCATTTGTGTTTACAGATCTAAACACCTGCTGATGCAGAACAGGGGAATAATTTACACTGCTCTCCAGCCTTCACAGGCAAGTGGGCAGCCTTTTATTTTAGCCTTTTTCAATTATCTTTGAAGCTGGTTTACAAAATTCTATGGGAAACCCACAAGTTTGTCCATAGGCTTCTGAGTAACCTCTAACTGTGTTTAGTAATGCAACTGCAGAGCTGTTGAAATGCCCTTGGAAGATGTGCAGACTTCAACACCTCTTAGGTATGTACAGCTTCCGCCTCTGCAATCAAAATTGCTTCTTCAGATCCCTATCCCTTCAGCCTTGGATTGGATCACCATCCTGCAACTCAGTTTGTATAAGGAGAAGCCAGCAGGTCCATAAAAACAAGTACTAAAGTGAACATCACTGGAGTACACAAGCCATTTTTACAAGACAAACCAAAATGCCCTCAGATCTCTGGGTTGGTGTTTGTGAGGATTATTTCTGATGGAGCAGGCTGACTTGTTGAAGGGTAATGACACTAAGATACTCTGAATCAGAGTATTTTGAGTTAGTTGCAAATACAAAATGGCTAGCAGTACCTGTGTGATAGGCCTTAAAAGAAAAGGAACCAAGAAAACTGAAAATAAGGAGAACCAGGGAGGAAGGAAGTTTCAGTTTGTGTTCCCAGAGCTTTTAATAGTGCTACTTTCAGGAAAATACTGCACTGAAGCATGTACATTTTCCCCATGACATGACATATTCTGATCAGGAAACATTATGGAGTTATCCTGTATCCTAGGGAGTGTTTATATGGAAGCTCTGTGGGTGTCTATATATTCACGTACACTATAGAAAACACCTCTAAATATGGTATTTCATGATCTCTGTAAGATACCTAGTGACTGAGGCAGAGATACCAGACAGGTGTTAATAAAATTCACACAACTATGTGTTCTGTCTGGATAAAGTGTTCCCTTTTGCGCAGGCTTGACATCTCCTTGAAGTTTTGTTTTGTCTGGTTTTGAATCTGGTGTCATTTGTATCCTGTAGCAGGGCACCTCACCCATCGATATTTGTAATTTCTTCATTACAAGATATCTTGCTTTTGCTCAGGCAGGAGCAGAAGCGTTGACAGCTGTTACATATTTCATGCTAACTAATGAAAGTGCTCTGTGACATATCAGTGTGTGATGCCAAGGAGATTATCATTAAGGTGAGTCTACGCCCTCCCTCTGCCTCATCCGAAATAGCTTTAATTCTTGGGCAGTATGTGGTATACTCTGTTCATATGTAATTCACATCTACAAATGTGGATTTTACAGTCCTTAATTAAGAGAGTTTTCATTAAATAGTGCTGGTAAGATTTGTCCTGTAAGTATTTATGTGGAGGCCTTGAAAGGTCTCTTCTTTCTGTTGTGAATGGGGTTTGGTTAGGTGGGAGGACTACAGAAAGCAGAAGACAGGAAGATGTTTAGAAAATCTGTCTCTGAGTGGACAAGCAGTTCTGAAAATAGGATTTGAAATGTAACCCGAATTTCCCCCATGTTACCAAGTAGAATGCCTAATACCTAATGTGTATGCACATTTCTCAGAGCTTAGGCAGTTGTGAATAGCGTTGTTAGCTTTGGCAGATAATATAACAAGGTGTTAAGCAATCATATGGCACTTCATCTTAATTTAAATCCAGGCTGTAATCCTGCCTGTAGCAGGACACAAGAATGTGGCTCCATCCCTGTCACAAGGAGCCAGATGATGCTGTGGAGTTGACAAGGGCTGTCAGTGCGATTCACTGTATCTGTTTCCCTGTAAAACAGGATGCACTTTCCTTGGGGGAAGGGGCCATTTTTGAGAGTATCAAGAGCACGATGGTGGTGGCTGAAGCAGTTGCCCCCATGAAGAGAGGCTGAGGGATGGGGCTGGCTCAGCCTGCGCAGAGATGGCTCTGGTGGGGGTTGAGGGCAACCCCTCGTACCTGCAGGGAAGTGGTCAAGAGCAGGGAGCCAGAGAGACAAGGGGCATCAGCTGGACCAAGAAAAAGAGGTTCAAATGGTGCACAAGGAAGAAGCTTTCCCCTGGGGCCAGTGGGGCAGAGGCGCAGGTTCTGCCCCAGGGAGGCTGTGCTGGCTCTGTCCAGGGGGTTTCCAGCCCTGAGCGGGGACAGCTCTGAGAGCAGCTGAGGTCATCTGACCTTGACCCTGAGCCTGCTGCTGCAGCAGGGCTGGAACGGGGACCTCCCGAGCTCCTGTCCAGGAGCTGTCCTGTGACCCTGTCATCCCAAAGCTGAGCAGCTGAAAAGTTGCTGTAAAGTCCTTGTTACCATCTATACATGAAAAATGTGACAGTGAAGAGGGACCCTTAGTTGCCAGACTGGAAGAAAGCCAGCGATAGTAACTTTAATAAGAAATAACAAACAGATGCTTACAGCAGTGTAGTGGTTTGCAGTCCCTGCCTTAAATATCTTGCCAGTATAATATGTTTTAAATATTATTAAATTCAATGTTGTAAAATCATTTCTAAGTGTTCTGCACGTGCTCTGTTTCAGGCTCTGAGTCTAATTCAGTTTGCTACTGCTTTTGTTCACCTAAGAAAAGCTTTCTCCAAGGCACAGTATAGTACTATAAATATTCAGGGATTTCTGCAAACATGTTTTGCTGAAGCCTTAATGTGATATTTATGTTCTGTGTTCAGAAATGAAACACTGATCCTACTGCTTTCTTAGAAGCAGGCATCATGTGCAATGGCGTGATTTTGAAGTTTTCAAGAAAGATCCCTTAGTGGGGATAGGGTTCTTCTAGTATGTCTTGACTTTATGCTTCTTGGGAAGCTCAGGTATTAGAAATTCTATACTACCCTTGTTATGCTTTCTCTAAATGTCTTCTCAGAAGAGCTGGAGTGCAGTACACACTCATAATAATGAGGTCTCCAGAGAAGACAGACGCTTGCTAATCTGTTATTAAGACTGTAGGTTGCTTCTGTTTAACAAAAGAATGCAAAAAAAAAAAAAGTGAAATAAAAGCATTTGCTTCTAAAATAGATAGTGTCTTGCTTAAACAAACATCAAGCAAAAAGCTCCTCTCCGAGTTGTCAAAGCTCTTTTATAAGCAGTTATTGAACATATGTTCCCGGAGTAGCATAAAAGAGTTTGCATTAAGAAGCCAGTGGTGCTTCCAGCCACCTCCCTGCTCTTCCCAATCATTACTCACAAGCTGTCACTAAAAGTGTTTGCTGTTTACCTTGAAGAGCTTAAAAAGATGAGCATGTGAGGGTTGGAGGAATATTTGTTTTCTTTCCCCTTGAACTTGCATTTGTTTGCTGGAACAGCTAGAATTGTGGCAGGAACTGAACTGAGTGAAAATAAATCTCAGCCAATTACTAATGGAAACATCCTGTTATTGATGTGGTTGGAAGCTCTCCACTTGAACATGGAAGGCATATAGCGTACAGCCAGAACACGACGCCTTTAGGAAGAAGACTTACTGAAAAGCCAGTGCTGGCTTCTTCTGTTTGAATTTGTAGTTTTATCACTTACAGTTTGAAGAGCGTGTACCCATTGTCCATGCGGTTCCTTTTAATGGGCTAATGCACTTTTATGTTCCTTCTCTCCTCCCAGATTCTAATTACTTAGAAATAGCCGGAAGTAGCACTTTAAAGTAAAACAGAATACATGGGATGATGTGTTTCTCAGACAGATTTCCCAACAGACTCAGTATATTGTTTCTGTTCTAGCAAGTTATGAAAGTAAAAGAAATAAATATTATTTTGTTATACTAATTAAGTTGCCTTTACTGGTTATTAAAGTAATTCCAGATGGAAACCTACTTGCTTTAATCACATTTAAGTAGACAAAATTTCTTGGTTTGAATAAACTATAACAACTCATGCATCTTACCATGGAAATTGAATGTTATTACAGAAACATAGCTATCTTGAATGGATATAATCAGCCATTCAACTGTATATTCACTGTGTTAATTAAGTGACTGGCTAACAAGACATCCTTTGTAGGGAGTTAAATTATGTTACATAAGGAGAGAACAAACAAATTTGCATGCCACTTTAGGAAGAAGTAGTAATTGGTGAAGCATCTAAAGAGTGTAGAAGAAAGCTGAACAAATTTACCCAGCTGACCTATTTTGCAAGTCCATGTGGAGTGGTATCTGCCTTTTGATTGTGACTGCCAAAAAAATCAATTACAACTTCACCCCATAATAATCTTAAAAGGTACTTGTACTTCAGATTTCTGTAAAACCTAGAACCTGAAGTTCTGTTGCATAAAATTAAATAAAGATTTAGACTCTGGAAGAACTGAAAGAAGAGATTCAGAGATGTACTTTTTTAAAAAAGGGAACTTTTAAAGTATACTTAATTGCTTGACCAGCTGTTACTATAAATATTTTAACTATGTAGGTTTTCTAAGCATACATTTTGAAAGGAAATGGTAATTTACTTATTTTACTTAATTTACTTGGCCTTATTTCTGTAGCTTTTCAGGACTTAGGAAAAAGTGTGTACGATTAGAAGTGAATCAAAGCACATTAAAAAAAGGTCAATCTGAATTTTGGACGGCACAGTCCCTCCCCACCATCGCTCACCCTCGCCTCCATCCTCATGCTCTGCCTTGTTTCCGTTTGATTAAAGCCATCAAAAAGCTGAGATTTCCAGTCCAGACCTTTCTGTAGAGATACCATTTGGGGAAGGACTGAATGCATGTGTTCCTGTACTATTCCTGATTGAGAACTGGGGAGCAGAGATAACAGCCTGCACTGGAGCGAAGGACATTTCCCGTAATCTCTGTTTCCTTGTTAAGACTTTCCTATGTCAGTATTTCACAGTGGAAGAAAAGGGGGGCTGACAGCCTAAGCTACCATCTATTGGTAGTCACATTTGATGTCTAGATGTCAACAGATCGGTTCGTTGTGTCTGTAACAAGTGTGGCAGCCCAGCAGTTTAGGCTTAGAAAAGCAGGAGCCCATTGGAGGTGTGATGTAATTACCATTTGAAATTAAACTTCCCCCCATAATGGGGATATCTGTTCAGATGTCTCACCAGGAGCTGGCAGGGGGATCTGGCTCCACTCCTCCCGTGTCTGTCTGAACTGCTCCATCAGACAACAAGCCAATCTGGACAAGTGAGCAAAATATGTGCAGGGTAAGACCTAGTTATGATTTTCTTAGTGTCCATGTTGACCTCTCCTATGTTTTGAGGCAAAGGCCTTGATAGGAGCATACCTAGAGACATGCCCTTTTGATGGAGACCTTTGTAAGGCTTAATCTCTTAAGAGAGATTGTAGAGTTCAAAGCATGAGGATAAATGGCTCGTGGCTAAATGGGATGTGATGAGGGGGAAGATGCTCAGCCTCAGGCAGCAGGGGAGCTAAAAACAGGTCGGTGGTGTGTAAGCTGCGCTTGCATAGTGCCAGCACAGCCAGTACCTAACTTGGGAGCAGCTGGAGCTGTTCTGGGTTTGTTCAGAGGAGCAAATCCTCGGTGGGGGCGGAAAAATCTAAAGCTGAGGAAGGAGTGTTACAACATCGTCATGTCTGGTATCAGTATGGGAGTTTCAAAAATTGTTAAGAAAATAAGCATATGGACTGTATAAAAGGCACATAGGCTTATTTTGAGTGAGGAAGATAGCAGACACCCTGCTCTCCATTTTGCATCTCTTCAGAAAGTGTCTTCAAGCATTTTCCTGTAGATCTGTGTCTCTGAATTTAGAGAGGGAAGGCGAAGAGGAAGGGAAGCTGAGGAGAGAGCGATGCTGGGATCTGACAGAGATTAGCACCAGTTTGTTTGCAAATGGAAGCTGCAGAGGAGCTGCAGTGATGGGTTACATTGTGATACTGTTGATTATGTTTCAATGGAAAAGCTGCTGCTAAGGAGAAAAAGGAGTTTCCAGTAATAGCTCAGGAGTTGTAGATCCTAGGAGAAATGCCACCCTGCACGAGTGTGGTGCTCAGCATTCACTGGTGAACTGTGACATCTGAAATTATACTTCTCTAAAAGTAGAGCTTAAACTGTGCTAAACATTGAACAAACACTTACTGAGATTCCGATTTAAGTGTTTAAACTGTGAGCAAAATATCAGGAAAAACCCACAACTAATTTTGTGACATCTGCTTTCTGGAGGAAATTGCACCCTCATTTTTAAATTAGAGGAACAAAAATAACAGTTAATTATTTTATTCTTTTTCTCAGGTCATGATGTATTTGGTAATAAATGGCCAGAAAATAGCTCATGAACTGTATACTTCTCATCTAGGCTGTTGGGTTTGTAGAATGTTCACTTGAACATCTTGGGAAAGGCATCTGCCAGCAGGAGGGGGCAGAGCTGGGGTGATGGGTCAGCAGGTGGCTGGGGGAACAAGGTCTGCAAAATGTGGAAGGGGCTTGAGGATGTCTTGCTGTGCACCATTTGGCATTGGGGCTGTGCGCCATGGCTTTGACAACGGGCGTCAGTGATACTGGGCAGAGGAGGGAGCTAAAAGGTCAAGATGGCTTGGTTTTATAACCAGGATGAGCAGGATGATTCTAATGAGACCTTGTGAGTACTTTGCTAGCCTGTTGAGGAGAATGGCAGGTGACTAAATGATTGTCTTCATGACAGCATTTGTACCCAACCGTGATCTCATGTTTCAGGGCTGTGGTAGGTGTCCTGGTGCAGGTTGCTTCTTCAAGACAGAGGACATTCTGAATAGCCTTTGAAATCTTGGAACTCCCCCTCCTCCATTAAGAAAAAGAATGGCTGCTATAAGACTAGCAAAGCTAGAACATTTCCTCGAGTTGTAAATTTCTCGTGGTGGGACTGCTCCATATTCAACAATTTAATGCTGGGACTGGTACTGACATTTGGTTTTAATAGGGTTTATTAAAGTATCTTCACTATTCAAAAGTATAAAATTGTCCTGGTGGTTTTGCACTATTTTGCTCTGTATTTGCAGTACTGAATTGCACTGAATGAGACTTCTCCTGTTTTGATGGTAAAGACTGTCTTATTCTCGTCTCTACAGTTCAGGAAGAGCTCTGATGTTACAGTGTACCAGTGGATCTGTTTAAGCAGGAAAGATACTGATGATGAAACACAGAAATCTGTAGGAAAGGTCACTTTAGTTATCAGCCACATCTGCCCTTTCTTATCCACTAACTTGCAGTTATAATGGCTCTGGGGTGGCACAGATTTGTTACTAATCCTTGCTTTGAATCAGCAGTGCCTACTCAGATAATGTAGGAATTGTACAGAGCTTCAGACTGATGGGTGGTTCAGATTAAAAAAAAAAACAATCAAACCCCAGACTGATTGTCCTGGTTTGAGTTAGAGCCAAACCAATTCTGTTCAATGATTTTACTTTTCATCTGAGTCTCTTCAAACTAACTGCACTTTCTGAAGCTAACAGCATGTTTTCACAGATAGTGCCTGTTTCTAGCAGTGGTAATGCTTGATGTTTAGAGTTACTACCAAGGATTGGTGTGCTGACCAAAGTCACTGCTAACTCTTGTGCACCACATCACAGGGTACAGAA
>JAVSBS010025530.1:24452-57385 GCA_033124195.1 Coracias cyanogaster
ATAGAGAAGGGGATTGTATGGAGGGAGAGTCAAATGAGACTAAGGTAAAATTTCCATTTTGTTATAAGAGAGCATCTTCTTAGTCTCAACAAAAACCCTCCATCTGCAGTTTTCCCAGAGTCTGTTTCTTTAAAAAGATGTTTTCAAGATTGATTGGTATCAGGTGTGCAAGTGCCATGTGATTCAGGCATTACTATGGTGACCACTCTTTTAGATAGGATGTCAGAGACTATAATTGTGCTTTAAAAATCCCATGCACAGTATGATAACCTGCACAGAAATAAGCTGTAGCCTCACTCAGACCTAAGTTTATCTGTGTGAATTTGCCGATTTGTGACTGCAAGCCACTGAAGATTGCACACTGGTGTTTGGGGGAGATTTCTTTCCCCTCTCCCTTTCTGTGTGACAAACAGGCATGATTGGCTCTGCAGTATAAGAGGAAAGACTAAATCGTTTTGACCACTGTCCCTCCCCAGTCCCTTTAGAGTCTGTGGCTCTTTCTGTATCTCAGACTAGCAGATATGCCCAGTTGGAGCTCTGCTGATGTCCCTGTGGCTCCACTTGTGTCCATCTTGTGCTGGGACATTTGAAAAAAGGTGTTTTACTGCCATACTGGCATCTGCGTGGTTGTACTGTGGACAGTGGCAATACTGAAACACCTTCTTTGCCTTTGGCATATCTCTGGCCAGTGATTAAAATTAAATCGCCCTTCAAAATGCTGCTTGCTCGCCCTTTGTATTTCTTTCATGGGTCCTCACACTGTAACCGCACATTTGCCTTTTTGCAGTGCAACTGGCAGTAATGCTACACCTGTTCATTAACTTCTTCAGTGTTAGGGGCACAGCTTAAATGGCCCCTCTGTGCATACACTGCTTTTGTCTGTACAAAGGTGGTTTGAGCTTTTGGGTACCACAGCCCTTAGATTCCTGGGTTTCTGCTTCAAGCCAAGTGAGTTGTAGTTGACATGAAAACTTACAATCTCACAAAGCTTATTAGCTTAAATTCTGCATCAGTAAGATGGAAGGAAAAGAGAAAAGTTGGTAAGGAGTGAATGAACTGTAACATGAGTTCAGGGTCAAGAAGCAAGGGCCTCCTGGATCACTGGAGGTAATGTGCCTTCCTGTCCCCATTCCTCTATCCCAGCTACTGCTTCTCAGCAGCAGCAAGGAGCACCAGGCTCCTATGACTGTCCTTAGGCAGGATGGTATGAGCAGCAGAGGGAATCCTGGCTTTGATTACTGGCTGTATCTTTGCTCTGTTGGTCTCCCCAGAAGGCCACGAGTCAAGGCCACGGCAGCACAGTAAACCTACAGGAACGTCTATCGCTGCATCAGACTGAGATCAGGTGTCAGGGAAGGTCTGCTGTTAGAAAAGACAATTTCCCTGATGAAAGAAACTTTTCTGAAGGTTTGCGCATTCCTACAATTTTAATAGGGCCTGATCCTTTAAGCTGCTAAATAACTTAAGCTCTCCCCAACACCTGTAGAAGTCAACAATACTCAGCACTCTTCAGAGTTAAGACTAGAAAACTGAATATTTGGACCTGTTGTGTCCTGGGGATCTCTCTTAAGCCTCCAACTGCTATTTTGAAAGATTAAATTAGAAAACAAGATAAAATGAGCAATTATGGCCCTAGATACATGGAAAGCTTGAGTCTGTGTTTTTAAGCATGCAACCATGAAAATGAAACACTCGATTGTGTGCCCCTGTGTACTGGAGCTATGCAGTACAATGGTGTGTAGAGCTACAACCAGGAGTTTAAGTGGTGTTTGATTATGTAGTGCACTTCAGCTTATTGATTTGCCATTATCCCCTGTTGTGTTTGAGTTGTCTTTTGCTAGGTAATAAGTGGGCTCTAATACAATAAATAAATTGGAACATATCAAATAGAGGTGAGTATAGTTAGCAGTCCTTTAAGTCAACTTGGTCATGTCCCCACTGCATTAAGTGTGTGCCCTTCAGCTGTGCCAGGAGTCTTTCAGAAGCCAGAGTTATTCCAGGGGTCAAAGTCTTAAACCGAATTTCACCATTGATTTTTGATAGTATTCATGAACAAATATGAGATCAGTCAGCTGTAAGGAATGTTTCTAAATATGGAAACAACTGACACAGACCCTAATACAGGCATCAGGAAGTTTGGAAAAAGTAAAAATCAAAAGCAGATAAAGAGCAAAAGAAGTCAGAATTTGTATAGCATAGAGCACAAACACTGATATGGAGGCTGATTGAAATCTGAGGGGATGATAAACAGGAGCATCTGTCCTTTCAAAGACCATGTTTGTTAATAAAGAAATAACAAGCATCTTAATTGGCTGCTTTGCATCTAACTGTGTAAGTAAGACTGGGAAATGCCAGCCAAAGCTGCTACAGACAGGAGAGTCAAACACTGAATTATTTGGCTTAAAAATGAAAGCTTCCACAGCTGGTTCCTTATTTCATAAAACTGTGACATGGGAAGTGACTTAACTTAATAATTATTATTCTTCACATTTTTATTTCTCTTTCCTTGATTTTGTGCTTCTTTGTGGGTAAGGGCTTTCCCTTCTGATTTTGCTGTGTTCCTCTGAGCAACAGAAACACACAACAGAAAACCATCTGTAAACCAGACTCAGCGCCAGCCCTATTCAGAATTTAAAAAGCTGGTTTTTGATGCCTGATTTGGAGTACCACATGCTCTGCTCTACATGTCTCACAGCCAAACTGGAAATCTGTCACCATGCCCGGTTTCCAAGAGGAGGCTCTTAGAATACAGAATCCTGCTGGATCGGTTGATAGTTTGCCATCTTCTTCACTGGGGTGAGCTGCTCAACCTGAAAACTCTTTGTAACTGTGACCATCTCGTCCTGCTTTGTGCATTGCCTGCAACAAGCTGAACATTACGCACCAAGGAAGGTGTAATGACATACTGGGCTGTACTCACTAGACCCTGTATGAAAGACTGTAAGAGTGTCCAGTTTCGCTCCTGCCTTACCAAAAGGGTGTTGATAAACTAGAGCAGGAGACCACCAGGTTGATCAGGGAAGGAACACTTGCCATGTGAGGAGAGACTGAGGGACTGGGGCTTGTTCAGCTTGGAGAAGACTTTTACAGGACTTAAGAGCAGCCTTCCCATACCTGTAAGCTGTTAGTGAGAAGATGGAGCCAGGCTCTTTACAGAGTTGCACAGTGGAAGAACAAGACACTGTGGTCATGAGCTAGAACAGGGCACATTCAGGTTTGAGTTAAAGAAAAGCCTTTTCTTTATGCGGACAGTCAAGTCCTGGCACAGGTTGCCCGGAGAGGTTGTGGCATCTCCATCCTTGGAGATATTCAGAAGCTGACTGGACAAATCCCTGAGTATTGTGGTCTGAATTGATTATGGACTCTGCTTTGAGCAGTAGATTGGAGTAGATGACCTCCTGAGGTCACTTGCAGCCTGAATTATTCTACAAGTTTACGTCACCAAGATTTCAGCCTTGCTTTATCCTCTACTTCTGGCTCTGTCCCAGACAACTCCTCCTTGCTGCATAGCCTGTCTCACTCTCAGAGGCCTACAAGTAATGCAGGATATGACTGCTGTTCTCCACCAAGTGAACCTTGATGTGATGAAAACTGTGCTGGTTTTGAAATGTTGACAGCCTCCTATTTTGACAAAACTCTGCCTTGTCTTTATAAGGGAGTTGCTTAGCCAGGACTTGTAGGCAGCTGTCCCAGCAGGAAAATGTTTGCTTTCCTGTCATGCTGCCGTCTATTTTATTTAGAATGACTTCTGTTGTCTTTAGCATTGCTGCTCATCTGGAAGCTAGTATTTAACTTCTCAAAATGATGGCTGGCAAGAAGCCATAGCAATAATTAGCAGGACGGCAGAACTGTATTCCAACAAACACTTAGCTGAGGTAGTTTAGCATAACAAAAATGAAGTTTTATTTCTGGATCAGCAAGTGGAGAAAGAATACTGTCTAGTGTTCTAGCCTCAAATAAGTTCAAAGAAGTTGTATTCAGGGTCCAGAATAAAGTGGAGCAATTTCTGGGACCAGAGCCAGGGAATGAGCCAAAGACAGTGGATACATGCTCATTTATGGAAAAAAAAAGAAATTTAAAAATTAAGCCCCATACAGCAAAACAGTAGTAACTGGCAAGAGACTGAGTGACTTTCTGCATCAAGGAAATGTAAAACTTGTTTCACACCCAGTCAACACCTTGACTGATTCTGTACTGGAGTTCAAACCTGTGTTAGTCTATCCCTGTGGACTTTTAAATCTGCTTGGTGAGGGAAACGGTTCTGACCAATGCTGGAAGTGTAAATTACTGATTTCCACCTGACTGCCTCATCTGTTAACTCCCATCCGAACAGAAGAACTTTATTTTGTTAATGTGTTTTCACTATGAAAGAGGTGATTGCTCCTTTGTTCAGGAGGAGAACATTTTAGGATATCTCTAAATTTATTTGTGTTTAATATTCTGAAGCAAGCATCAGTGGACTGTGGCCTTTGAGAAGCCACCAGAGTCTGCTTCCCCCTAGACCTTTCTTCATGTCTCATGCACCCCATCTGTTTGTAGAGTATTCAGCAAAGTCATTCCTTGCTTTGATTTCATTAGCTTTTTTCAGTTGCCCCAGAAGCAGTGACCCTAATTCATTTTCATATGCAGAACTTTTTTTAGAAGACTGAACAGAATAAAGTTGAACTAGTTTGTATTCATCCTAATTATGTTACTTGTTCTTTTCCCCTTCTCAGCTGACTTTTGAGAAAAGCTCAGAAAGGTCATGCTTTCCTTCAGACATGTAAAATTTCTGAAGCTGTGATAAAGCACATAAAAAGGACACTTTTTAGGGGGGGGGCACTGTTTCATGTTTGATATTGCATCTTTTCCCCCAAAATGCCACTTCTGGAGCTGAGATTTGCTAGATTAGCTGACAATAAGGAGAGCAAAGAGTCTCACGGGAAACACAGGGCTTTCGGTCGACAGCAAGGTAGGATCAACAGTTTATCTAGCAATATCCACTTCATTTCATCCAATTATGCTGCCTTGACAGCTGGTCATCACTGTTCTCATAGCAGTTGCCAATAGTTAAGCAACTTAAAATTCAATTATTAACTTGGGATGTGCCTGAGAACTTTTCTCCAAAAATGCAATGTGAACCAGCCTTTGCAGAGTTTGGGTAAATAGTCTTTCTGTTTGGTGAGAGGAACACCACAAGGGGCCTTTTCTGATGTATGATGAAGTATATGTTGGCATCAGTTCAGACTTCACTATATGATGATCCAGCTCTTGAACTCAGTGTGGCTTGTCAGTGTTTGGGGATTGAGGTGGTAGTAAGAGACACACAGGTGATGTAGAAATGATAAACACAGGAACTAATGCTCAAAGATTCCCAAATAATTACATAATTAGCTTGTGTTTATTTTGGACATGCTAGCTATCAGATTTTCTCAAGTACTATGTGTCTAACAGCTTACACTGACCTCCTTTGGTTTTTTCAGGACTCTAACTCCGATATTCCTGACAAACTAGTGTATGCCATGCATTTAGAGACATCACCAAAGGCTGGCAAGAGGCATAACTTTTTTCCTGAATGTAGTTGTATTAAAGTGGTCTAAAAACTCCTTCCAGATTGTTTGAGATTGATACATGCAAATAATACATATAATTGAAAACTGACTCTTCAACTTCCTTCTAATCCTGTTCCTTTCTTTGTAGGTGTGGTAACTCCTGACTGGCAGGGACAAATTCTAATAACCGTTCCCCTAGGGAGATAAGAAAAGTCAAACTATTAGTTGTGGTAAGTCAACATAGCATGTAGCAACAGAGGCAATTAAAACTATCATATCATCAGATTAGCAGGTCTGTGTTGTGATTGATTTTATCAATCACAGTTATAAGAAGCATGTAAACGTCCTAAGATGTTTTGCAGCTGTTGTCTGCAAGAGAACAGCATCTTGTTGGGGTCCTCTTTAGTGTATCCTTCATTAGTATTTTGCTAATGTAATACTGGCAATGCAGGGAAAATACTCTTTCAGAGAAGTACTCGGCAGTTCCTTGCAGTGTGGTCAATATTTTTTAGTATCAAGTCTTACTTAAATAAACATACATTGTTTTGGTTTAATTTTGTTTTGGTCTTGCTCATGTTTGGCTTAGCCCCTTTCTAACAGCTCAGTGCTATGGCCACTTTTTATCCAGCCGGCTGGGAGCTAATGAGAGAAGAGGGCAGGTAAGAATTCATGGTTTGTGGGACAAAATGAGCACCGTCATTACAGTCCTCAGCTGGAAATGTGGAAGTTGTGGATATTGGACTGACTCCAAGGCCTCTTTCTTGTATAGAAGTAGTCACTGCATAAATTACAGGAGCAGTCTTTAGGTTTCAAGCATAATATGATTCCTCTGTGTTTCAAGTGGTGCCCTGACTAATGCCAGTCTTGACCCTCAATTTCTGTGATATACTTTTTTCCCCCTCAAAGAAAGCTTTGTATTCCAGGTTAAAGTGTAAAGATTAAAGCAAAACTTACATTGACAACAAAAGAGCAGATTTTCAGTTACAACAGCTCTGCACAGTGAAAAATGCTGTTGCTCACCCTAATCTCTTCCCTAGGGACTGAGGCATTCACGTAGGAGACAGAAGCTCAAGGCAGTTTTTCTTCAGATCACTAGGTATTCTCCTCTGGGCATGTTTTCAAAAGGAAGAATGAACCCTGGCTGGTGATTTGAAGGAGACCTTGCAGAGGTGATTTCTTCATCAGCTGAAGTGAACAGTGAGTAGATGCAGGTGCTTCCTGGCCACCCAGAGCAAGGCAAAGTCTGTGTTGGGCAGGATTCCTAGGCATTCTCTTCTCCCAGGTATTACCTGGTGGTTAGTTGCAGGTGGCTCTCTTTTAATGTATGAAATTTGTAGGTTGAAGCAGTTTTCTGAAGCGTATAACTTGGTAGAGGAAACTTTGACATCAAGTTTTGTGATTTGGCTTCTTTCCACTTTGCAGGTCTAGTACCTCAAGCAAAGATGTTGTGGCACCTGTCTTATACATATGCTCTTGGTTGATGAATGGAGATAAATCCACTCCCAGATGCTCTGAAGAATTGTGGTGTGTGGAACAAGAAAAGAGGCAAGATATGGTCCAGGAATAGTAGTGGGCCTTCATCTTGATAGTATACAGAAGCTTGACTTTGCACATGTCTGCTTGCAGTAGGCTTGACTCCACCTTTATTCACTTCAGAGAAAAGAGGAATTTTGTCAGCTGTAGTATGACTCTGAACAGTTCTGTTTCCAGTGACATTTAGAGAAGTTTATTTTCATCCCTAGTCATCTCACCTTAATGGCTATGGCAAGAGCATTTAGAGAGGAAAGAATCTGGATGACTGTGTCCTCCAGTATCAGTGTAGGAGATACAGAGGTATCCATACTGAATAATATGAAATAAGTGCAAATTACAAATAACCTGGAATGCCTTTATGTGCATCTTATGAACCCAGGAGCATTCTGGACATTGATCCAATAATATATCTGATGGTCTAATTTTAATTTATTTAAAAACTTCATACAAGTGAACTTGTTTGGTCTATAGAAGGACTTAACTGAGCTTCTCAAATGCATTAAACTCAAGTTGAGAACACTTTATTCATCTGTTAAAAAATCATTAAATAGAACTTAACTGTAGAAAAAGTCAGCAAGTAAAGGTCTCAGCAATGTTATTTGGACAATAAATTTTTTTAAATGAGAAATACGGAAGTGGTTTCTTAATAAATGATGACATGCCAGAATAGATCTTCCACAACCCAGACAATATACGCGGGTTGGGATATTCTGAATGCTCTCAGTGCTGCAAGACCAACAAAGTTTATCTGAGTTTACAGTGAATAATATGTCCTTACATATCTAATGGGCGAACTTTGATTAAAGCAGCTTACTGTGTATTAGGGAGGTGTTAGATCATTGGTTTATTTGGCACCAAGCCACTTCATAGATTCATAGAATACCAAGTCGGAAAGGACCTAAGGATCATCTGATCCAACCTTTCTTGGCAAAAGCATGGTCAAGACAAGATGGCCCAGCACCCTGTCCAGCTGAATCTTAAAAGTGTCCAAAGATGAGGAATCTGCCACTTCCCTGGCGAAATTATTCCAGTGGCTGATTATTCTCATTGTGAAAAATTTTCCTCGTGTCCAATCAGAATGTCTCCAGGAGTAACTTGTACCTGTTACCCCTCATCTTTTCCATGTGACTCCTTCAAAAAAGAGTCTCCATCTTCTGTGTAGCCACTCTTTAAATACTGGAACATGGTAATAATGTCTCCTCCCATAAGCCTTATTTTCCTAAGGCTGAACAAACCCAGTTGTCTCAGCCTTTCCTCATATGGTAGCTTCCTAGTACTTTGATTATCTTTATGGCCCTTTTCGGGACCCTCTCCTGCCTGTCCACATCTTTTTTACATAGCAGGGACCAAAACTGCAAACAGTATTCCAGGTGTGGCCTGACAAGCACTGAGTAGAGTGGAATAATGACTTCTTTATCTCTGATAGTGATGCCCTTGATGCAACCCAGCATCCTGTTGGCTTTTTTTGTCATTGCAGCACACTGTTCACTTATATTGAGCTGCTTGTCCACCAGGACCTCAAATCCCTTTCCACAGAGCCGCTCTCCAGCCAGGTAGATATGCCAGTCTGTGCTGCTCTCCTGGGTTATGTCTTCCCAGGTGCAATGCCTTAAGTGCACTTATCCTTGTTGACTTCATAAGGTCCTTGTTAATCAACTCTTCCAGCCTATCCAGGTCTTCCTGTAGGGTGACTCTCCATTCCGAAGTGTCCATTTCTCCACTCAGTTTGTTATCATCAACAAAATTTATCAGGGTACACTTGATCCCATGATCCAGATCACTTATGAAGATGTTAAATAGGTTGGGCCCAATATCCACCACTTGCCAAACTTCTAAGTTTGAAAGTGTGGTTGCTGAGTCACAGTTTTGGAAGCTACAGTAACAGTTCAGAAAAATCTATCCTTTAGCTGGCAGAAACCCTAGAGAGCTGCAAAGATGTATAATATATATGCTTTTGAACTTTAAAATAAGAAAGAGAGAACCCATCAATAGACCTTTTGTATGTCCATGTTGTTTTCTTCCTCTCCTCAGCACTTAGGTAATTGTAAAGCAGCTAAAAGCAACACATAAAATGTCAAGTTTGAAAGAAAGCGTTTTGGGCTAAGGTTGTGGTTCAGACCACTGACTGTACCAACACTTTGTCCAGTAATTTATCAACTGAAGTAAAAGCATGGGTTTTGGTCTTCAGGTGAGCAACAGATTTGAAACAAGAGAGCATTTTAACTTGAGGTAACATTCACAATTTTGTGGTTCCCTGCTGGTACCAGACATGATTTATTGAAAGCAGGGGGAACAGAAGGAGAGAGAATGGGTTGGAAAGGGGGCTAATGGGGCTCTAACCATTGCATTACCCCAGCTGGATTGTGTTTGTGCATCAGCATGGTGGCAGCCACATACTTCATTTCTACTACTGCAGCACAGGTACGTGTGACGCTTATAACATTTTCTGTCTCCCTGTATTCGTGCTAGTCTCTTCAGATCCTGGTTCTTAATTAGAAACTCAATCTTGCTTTGCCTTGCCAACTATACTTGTAAAATAAATGAAGTAACTAATAGCCAAGGACAGTTATGTTATCCACGTTTCTTCTGGATAGTGTTAATTAAGCAAAACCAATAAAATAGGCATAATCAACAACCACAAGAAGAAAAGTAATTTTACAGATTGCTAAAAGCTTCAGGGAAGATTGCAGTTTTTCCTGTGAATTTATGCTATCTTTATTGTATCAGCTACTGTTGCAGAAATGTTAAGGTGGGGGTTGAGCAGTGGTACACTTTATTTTGCAGTATTTTGAAATCCAGTAATCTCTCCATGACAAACCCTTTTCTACTTCAAAATGCTGATCTTTGTATTATTATTCTAATAAAGTTCCACAGCAGCATTTTTTATAACTAGTATCTGTGGAACAGGAAGGGATTCCCTGAGCCATTCTCAAAATTTGTTCTGATTTGCGTGAAGTTTAATCACTTAATATGAAAGTGCAGTGGGAATAATGTTCAACCACAAGAGAATATGGGGAAGAAAAGGTTATACTTGGCAAGTGCTGAATTTTTTATTAGCTAAGTGTAGACTTCCATGTGGTTTCATACTGGACCCCAAAAATGTGTGATTTGAAGATTAACTTAGTATAACCATTTAAACAAATTCTTTCCTTTGTTATCTTCTTTGTATGTCTAGGTTAAACATCTGAGATAGAGGTGACACCGTATGAAATAGTAATATGTATCTAGGCAAATTAATTTCTTTTTCTGCTACCTGACTTTATAGTCCCCCTGACACCCACTGAAATGTCCTGTTTTCACTTTAGTAACTAATGAGTTGCTGTGAAGAGTTGGTGGTAAGACCCCTGTCTCAATTGCCCTGGTGTACATGCCAAGGATTGTAATTCCTGTGGGACTGCTCTAGATTTAGAGTAGATTTAATTTAGCGTGGGTCCACTATATGTTGGAAGAAACTTATTCAATGGTAAACAAACCCCCACCTTCTCCCTAGTCTCCCACCTGTGGGTGACTGACCCTTGATGAATGTCAAGTAGAGACTGTCGTGACTTTGCACAAAATGTTGAGTCATTTCCTCAACTGAGAAGTTAATTTTTCTTTCAGTGTTCCTTTTTTTTCCCCTCTGCTGACGTACTTGGCACACAAGAAGCTTTTTTATTTGTATAGCTTCAAAGTATATCAGCCTTTCTGAATTTTAAAAGCAGGGAGGCTTCTTCAGTGGCAATTTCCTTCTCTGGTAGTTGTGTGACAGCTGGTTATTTTTGAAGAGACAGTGGAAGCCAGAGCTGTGGACACTTCCCTGGAGGTTCCCCTGTGTGACTGCCCACAGCTAGAGCAGTGGCTTTCTTTTGCAGCTCATGCCCAGGCCCTCTCCAAGAAGGACCATGCTGTGGTACTGAAGGTGTGCCTGAACCATGAACTTTAAGGTACTTACCATTTAGGAGGACAGAATTGGGCAGACTACCAAGAAACTATACTAGATGACCCTCTTGCCTGCAGGCTGATCGGTACTTCATGCAAATTAATGACAGCTAATGCAAAATTAAGCAGTATGGTTATTTCCAGGTAGCTTTCTTGTCCACTGTGAAACTCTGTGTGTAGATGCTGAAATATTAGCTTTGTTGCAGACATTTGCTGAAAATGCAGTGGGAAAGTATTACTTAGAACAGTGTGAAAACAGTTTTTATGCAATAGTTAAGTGTTTTTTCTCCAGATAGCAGCATGCCATTGAACAGACGTGACTTGCTTTCTTACATGGTGTCCAGGCAACAGTTGTCACCTTTGGGGTGAATTTAGCAGCACTGCTCGTGCAGAGAGATTCATCCTCATTTATGAGAGGATGGAGAATTCATTTTTATGACATGGTTGTTAGGGACTTATTTTTGTACCAGAAATGCCCTACGTAGAAAGTCTAGAAGTCTACCTGTAAGGCAGGTACTCCTATATGTGAATTTGTAGTCTATTTATTTTAAATGTATTCAAGTTTTACTTCCGTCTTGGCTATAGTTCAGCTTCCCCTCGGCTTTTTGCTGTAGTCAGCTGAAAGCCAGACATTGAGATCACATTCTAGTTGCTTCTGGGTGTCTCTGGTATTCATCAGCTCCTTTTTGCTGTCCTGTAAGTTGCTTTTTTTCTTATGCTCTCATTTGCTGTATTCTACCATTTGTGTTCTTTACCTCTTTTAGGCTGTTTTAAAAGTATTTTAACAAGCTTTCGTAAGCATCTACCGAGCTTTAGTTAAAGAGCTTTGCTTGTCTCCATACTGCCTTGAACAAACTGAGCAGTTCCCCTTTATTTAGATGTTTGTAGCCTTGCTGAGGTTCTCTTGCTCACAGAGCTTTACACATCGTGGAAGTCATCTTTGTCTTTCTAGGCTCTCCTTTGGAACACCATCTGCAGTTCTCTATCCAGATTCATGCCAGACTCTAGGGAGGAGGTGTAGGCTCTACTCATATCCAGTGTTGGGTGGAGTTTACAAAAAGGGAATCCACCATCTCTAAGGATATGCACTCATAAGGAAAGCATGGCAAGCATTTTTCTCATTTTTGATCTTTTGAAGGTATAGGTCTTAATGCAGAAGTAAATGCCAGTACATAAAACAAGGAGTAAATGTTTTGAGTACAACAACATCAGCATAACCCCCCCAAATATCTGCGCTTGTCAGTCGATACCAGGTTTTTGTTTTGAAAAGCCCAGCTTCATACTTCCCCAAACAGAACTCCCATGGAGGTTCCATTAAGCAATGCAATTCAGTCTGTGTGTGTCTCAGAAAGATGCATCTTTGGAGAATGTGTAATCAAAAATCGTCTTGGTGTTGATTTCAGTTTGTCCAGAAACAGAAGTATCAGTTTGCAGAAAGAGTCTCTCAGTGATAACGCCTCTGTTTTTCTGCTTCTGTGCCTTTCTGTGCTTAATAAAACAAAATGGGGAAAGAAATCCACTTCTGAGGAATTTGCATGGAAAAAAAGAAGAGAGATTAACTTGCATTGCCAGGTGTCAGGGTGTAATATGGTTGTGCTGGCAAAGCTAAAAAAGGAAATGTTCAGAGCTCACAGACATTTTAGAAGAGGTCATTAGCTTAGCAGATGGGAAAGAATTTGTTTCTGAGCATTCAGCAGTTCCTGAACTCTCACAGTATGTTACAGAGTTATGTATACATGCTGGCCAAATGCCACAGAGGCCACAAAATCCTCAGAGGAGCTTGCAAGAGTAGTATTTCAAATTAAACATAAAATCCGAAGGCTACAAAATGTCAGTGCTGAACAGTAATCTTTAACCAACTGGAGATAGGTTCTTTTGGGTTTCTCGTTCCTTGGCATCAGCGTGCCTTCAGCAAGCTAGTGAAATGGCAGCTGTGACTAACTGTGCCTCTCTGGGTTGTGTTGCTCATTCTTTTGTTCTTCTGCAGGGAGGTTCATGTGTGGTGCTGCATCGGGGAAGAGATTCTGTGGGGATGGTGTAGGTAGGCTCTTGCTGTGGCCCTCCTGTGGGGCAGGGTGGGAGAGGCTGGATGGGAAGAGGGCACTAGCACTTTCTGCGTGGAGTGGGAGTGTTCTGGGGCAAGGGGTGCGGTGTGAATTTGCTGCTGTAGAAGGGCAGAGAAAGAGGAGGGAAGGCATTTGCGGCCATAGGAGGGTGGGAAGAGGGGAGGCGGGGTTGGTGCTGCATCTTGTAGGATAAGTGAGGGAGGATTTGAGTATTTGAGGTGGAGGATGCCCCATCTCCTACATTGCCAAGATGGTTTGACCATCTTAGTCTCAGTGTCAGGTGAGAGCACAAAGGAACCATCCTCCTGTGATAAAGCCGAGCAAGCAAGGTCTGGGCACTCCTTGCCTCCTAACCACTGGGGCTGTACGCAGGCTTTTGCCAGGGTGAAGAAAGCTGGTGAGGTCTTGTTTGTGTGCTTGTGGGAATGAAACCATCAAGCAAGAACTTCAGAAGGAACGAAGAGCGTAGCTACTAAAGCACTCATCTAATCCATAGTAACTCAAGCTGACTCTCCTCCCACCCTGATTACAGGCAAGCAACTCTTTGGCAGCAGTCGGCAGGCTCTCTCTTGCCTGGGCCTAGTAAAAAAGTTTTGTTCAAATAGGTGTGATTCAGGAACAGCGTGGTTTCAACCGACCCCTGTGTGGTGGAAGTGGGGATTCCTTTACAATGGAAAACAGTTTTCAGCAGGGAAATCCTGTGCAATTCTGCTCCAAAAGAAAGCGAAGCAAAAACATTGTTCAGACAGATCTTGCTTGTTGCTTTCACTGCTCCTTGTAGAAGAATGGCTCTGGTCTGACATGGCAAAATTAAACCCACCTCTCACTCCAAATATAGCAGACTACATATTAAATTAAAACTAATAAAGATGAGGACAAAGAAAGCTGATGGTTAAACTTTTAAAACCAAAAGATTCATATGTGGACCTCCCAACTAGTCTTGGTTGTATGACAAACAGGAACAAGACTTGGCAGCTTCCTTATATTTTGGTTTCCATCCCTCCACTTTTCCTGAAGTGTCAGTGGCCCATGTAGATCAAGGAAGTTAAATAAAAGTTCTATGCCTAGTGGCATTCTGGCTGAAACAGCTTAAGGATCTAGCTGTTCTTCATTCAAGTCATTCATAAAAACCATACTTTCTACTCTATTATCTTTTAAATGGTCCTATATGTGCTGGTTGTTCGCACAGCCTCATTATCATTTGGGTTATAAATACACTTTTTTTGGTGCTTATTTGAAGCACTTTATCCAGATGTTTCCATAACAGGGCATGTTTACTGAAGGATCATTTACCAAAATGGAAAAGACTCTTTTAAAGCCATCTGTCTTAATTAGAGATCATTGTAATGGAATTAATTTAAAATATGTTAATGCGACTGTGTGGAAATTACCTGACTGACAGCCCAGTACATGCCTTGGAAATGACTGTTTGGTGTTTGTTCTTGACAACAGACAGGCTATAACGGAGACAGGAATTTGCTTGTAGGGCTTACTTTTTTGAGAGACAATAATTTTCTTCAGTTACTGAGTAAGCGCAGGGAGACCATAAAATAATTGCCATGGTATATTTTGCTAGAATTTTGATCGAAGTATGTCTGTTTTACCAAACTAGTCTATAACCATGAAGCTCTTAAGACAGGAAGGCTGTTTTAATGTCCTAGGCTAAGGGCACTGGAGGGTAATAGAGATGATTCATACTTTCATAAAATAGAAGTATATTGAAAGGCTAAAGAAATTAAATGAAATGAATCCCAGGTGTAATTCTGCTGACTTGTTTAGGCTTGTAACTAGTATGAATTTCACCTATTAGGCCTATTCTCATAGGAAAAGAGATACTCTGAAATAGCATGAAAGTCAGGGAGGTTTATAAATCGCTGTGATCAATGGTATCCTTTCAGCAGAGACGCGGAGAAACAGATGGAGTCATCTAAAAATAGGAAGGCAGGAGCAAGAGTAGCACTGCAGATAAACCCTTCACCTGAAGCATAAAATTAATCCAAAATAAGTTGCAAGGAAAAAGCTCTTGGCATGTACTGTGGCTAATCATATAGCCTATTTGCTTCCATCATTAGTCCTCAAAAGATTGTGGGTTTGGATATTTTTTTTTTTTCAGTTATTTGAAATCCTGGTTCATTGGTGCTCTTCAGTAGAGCAGAGTGTAACTGGCTCGTTCCCAGAAAATGTAAGGATAAGATGCTCTCAAATATTTGCGCCCCTATATTCCCTATTCTGTGGAAAATTTTGCTGAGTTTCTGCCCCAGTCTCAAAATCTTCTGGTAGAAGAGTAAATCTGAAACTCACCTTGTTCTGTTTATGCCTGTGTGTGCTTGTAGATACCCTGCAGTCTCTGACCATAAAGTTGCAGTCACAGACTCTCATCAAAATCAGTAAACAGGACTACTACCAAGACTGAACAGGTATGCTCTAGAGGGTATGACCTGAGTGGAATTGTATTAGAGTAAACATGATGTATGTTGGAGAATTAAATGAAAAATTATTCATTTAATATTGAATAAATATTGTTATCTGAAGTAAAAATACATGCTAAAGCATAATAGAAGTGGCACATACAGAGCAGGGAACTGAGGGTCCAGATTTAAAATGCAATTTTGGAAGACAGTGCAGAGAACTTGTATAACGTCACTTCTCAAAATGTAGCTGTATGTCCTATTGATCTTTTTGTCTTTGTGAATGTGAAAGTCATTGACATGTTGAGCACAGCAGTAAGAAACTTCAGTACCTCATTAAAGGGAGCTTCAGTGCACCAGTATGACTTGCAGTTGGGTGTTAGCTCCATTTTGTTGGTATTAGACTTGCCAAATGGCTGTTTTCTGCCTGGGCTCACTTAAAAGCCAGCAGATTACTGTGAAAAGCATAGTGATCTCTGTTGGTTAACCTTCCTCTGAGGGAAAACTGAACCAAAATGATTTTGCGGAACTTTATGGCACCTGTGGTGGCCTAAGGACATGGTCAAGAAAAGGTTTTTAGGGAGAGAAAATATCTTGTATTAGTTAGAAAAATGTCATTGAAATAACTTTTGGGTAGATCTGCTGCCATTCTAACTGACATGGCTTTATAGAATTATCCTACAATATTTGCAAAATAAAAGACCTTTTACTACCCTTGAACTGAGTTAATAAAGTAATATTTTATTAACTAACTAAATGTTTATTGAGTTGAGCAAACACAGTTTTCTTTCCAACATCCTATCCAGTGAAGAATGCCAAATGAAGTACTTTGGATTGGATTTCCAGAAGCATTCGTGGATGTGCCAGAAGAATAGTTCAGGAAACCCAGATAATTTGTGGAGTAGAAGAAGTAACTGAAGTGAGAGACAATAAATAATTATGGGGGAAATAGTTACGCAGAACTTCATAATGAAAACAAAGAACGCTGAGACCCTGAGAACCATGTTTGAGTGAAGTGTTGTGGCAATGTCTACAAGATACCCTCGCAGACTAATACTTGCTCTTTGTGAATAGAGTAGAAGAGATGTTCAATCAACAATAAACACCAGTGAAATAATTGAGGTTGTCAACTCTGTTACCTGTGAGGCTGGTGCTTAAGGAAACTAGTCGAATAATAAGAACTTGGAGTTAGATTTACAAACTTACTGATGACAAAGGTAAACAGGCTTTGTTGCAGCTTGCTATCCTAAAGAAAATAAAGTTAGTTTTTAGTGGTACATTAGTGATCTGATTGCTTGATAAAGAGTTGAGGATTCAGGTGACTTTGCTTTAAGTTCTACATCCAGACCTCTCTGAGTAAGTAGCAATTAGTTACTAAGTTTCACTTCAGTTTTTATTGTTTCGATTTGGTTTGTGGTGTTTTTTGGTTGGTTGGCTTGTTTTCATTAGAATAGGCTGCTATGAGTAATTCCTTGTCTGGAAATAGTGACTTCTCCTTGTGTGTGTTTGATCCTATGAAACCAGAATGCAGAAATGAAAAATTTAAATAGGAAAGTTTTACTCCAATTTAAGGAGAATGGTGTTTGGATTTGGTTACACTTTAGATTTTCCAAAAGGTTTGTCAGACATAAACCACATAGTTACAACACAGAGTATCCTTTTGTGTTTTCAGGCGAAGAAGCACTAAGGAGTGTGACTGCAAAACTGGCCACGTTATCTGGCCACGAGAAAGAGAGTAAAATCAAAAGTCAGCTTTCACTTGTATAACTAGAACAATAAAGCGTATCTGAGAGCTTGTCCTTGCTTTTTAATGGAAACAGTCGCTTGCTTTGAAGGCTCAGGAACTTAGCAAGGTTCCTGCTGCTGTTCACATGCAATTCCTGCTCACTGCCAGACTGTTGCCACCTAAAGAATGGCTAGATGGGAGAGAAGCATGGGCTTGTGTCCTTTCCGAGTTTCATAATGGCAAGATAACCCTTTTAGCAAACCCACTTAGGCCTCCAGGGGACCCTCTGGAGGTCTGAATATGAAATAAATGGGAACTCTTCTCCCCGGAAGGGAGCTGCTGGCAGGGCAAAAAATAGGCACATCTGTGTAGAAGCTCACATTGCAGCTGCTTATTCTTTTGAGGGCTCCAAACAATATCAGTCTGTAAGGGTCATTACAAATACTACATATTCAGTTAACAAGATGTTTCAGCATGTGTCATGTTAACAAAATAATTTATCCCCCTCCAAAAAAAAAAAACCTCGAAAAAAAATCCTTGATGTAGTAAACTGTCCTTGTATTTCTTGTGAAGACTCTGCAGATTTCCTACATGTGGGCATATTGGGATAATTACATATTATTTTAAGCAAAGAAAGAGTCTGTTTTAGTGCTACCTAGTGAGTTTGCTGCTAATCCATAGGTTCTTTGTTGTGCCCATCTCTGTGCATATCCTCCAGCAGAGCTAGTCTCCTGAAACGCTCCCCAAACTTTACGACACATCTCTTCCTCCCTGCCTCCAACCTGCTTGCCCTCCAAAGAAGCTACTCATTTCATTCCTCTTTCTCAGTAAGGTTCCAGAGCTCTCCTTTCTTCCTGTGCCCCTTCTGTTTGCTGTGTCATTTCTTTATCTTACATAGACCCTCAGCTGATCTCTCCTCGCTGTGTACAAGCACAGTTACTGTGGTGCTCCCCATGCCTCTTAGTTCTCCGTCATCCTTGTACTCCTGACTTTTAGCCCTTTATGTCCACGTGTTGCTGCCAGGCCACTTCTTCTCTTTCTTTGCAATTCCTTCTCTTCTGTAAGCACTTCCACAAGGATCTCCATTCCTGGAAACCTCCCGTATGTACCTGTGCTTCTTGATTCACTCTGAACTGGATGGAAACATTGCTCATTCATGTCAGTAACATCTCAAGGAGCCTTGGGCCTTCTCCAGTAAGAGAATTTGGGTCCATAGGTGTGTTAGTTATGTGCATAGGATTATCCTATTCTCATCTATCTGCTAAATTGTAAATTCATCCTATCTCAATCACATTTTATATTGCACAGTGCTAACTGCTTTACTCGAGTGCATAGTGTAAGTGAACTCCATTATGCCACAAGCTGTTCGCTGCCTCAGCTTTTCCAGGAGTTCTGTTAGAGTAGTTTTATTCCACAGGCTGGCAAGCAGAGAACCAAATCCATCACTGCTTCTAATAAGGAATACTGACATACACCTATACTGGCTTACGTAGCAGTTCACTTGTCTGTATTGCAGGAAGTGTTCATGGGATGCTGAGGTAGCATTCTTCCCTAAAGAATTCCCAGTTCAAAGGCTGAGGAACAAGGATTTCAGAGAGGTGGGAGGATACTCATTTTCTTGTGTGCCTTTGGCAGTGCAAAAAATTACAAATACAAGTTAACTGCAGTGTTGTAGTTGCAGGGCCTCTGCAAAATTAGGCTTAAAAATTATTTTAAAATAATTCTTTAATTACTCCTCAGGTAGGTTACTGTGAATGAGCAAAATTCTCTTGGATTTCAGGCCAGATGCAAATCTTAAGAAAGGAGTTGGAAGGGTGGACCTCTCTGAACTTAGAAAGTGATACATGGGTATGTGGGACAGGCAATATTTATACATTTTACAATAGGAAATGAAAACTCTGTGAGGATGAATGGCCAAAATAAAAGAGGAAGAATTAGGCTGGTTGGTTTCCATTGACCTTCATTTCTTATTCCATAGTAGGGGATGTGTTTGATTTCTTTCCAGCATAGCTGATGCATTAGAGTTTCTTCCCTGTTGAACTGTGTTTCCTGTAAAGCTGACTAAAGCTTATGTCTGTCCTTGCTTTTGGCCACTCAGAGACATTTGGAAAGTGACTTGTTCGCTTGCCCGGTATTGACTGCCTTCAGCTAATGTCACTTCATTTATTACTTGCTGCAGATAACTTCTGATTCAGTTGCCAGTGTAATGACCCCTTCTCTTCGCCCTTATTTTCTTTCACAATGGGAAAATTGTACCATTACTTAGAACTGCTATTAGTTTTATAATGTGTTCTTGTGTGCATCAGAGCATTGCGTGTACTTAGGGTCAAACACAGCTCACAGTAAAGCTGTTCTACTCTATGTGGGTTTGTAGAGGGTGGACTGCACCATGGTACCTGCGCATTCTCCAGAAGTGTAGAAGTAGCATGAATAATAAGTTACATGGCTTTTTTTTCTCTTGTCTTTTCCATGAGTGTAATACTGGCTTTACGGAAGTGATCAGAAAATTCAGCTGAAAGTTTTGAAGTACCAGTCTAAGTAAGAAAAATGTCCAACCAATTTAATTTGTATAGAAGGTGGTTTCATGCCATGCATACCTTGTAATGTTGGCCTGGCATACTGGTTTACACCAGTTGTTTCACCTGCAGTATCTATACAAGTGCACACATACATGTTCTAGGTACTGTATACTGAGAGCACTGAGGCAGGAAATGGTGTAATGGTGTAATCTTGGTATCCCAGACTGACTCTCCCTTTGAGAGTAGGAGAGTCATGTATGGAAGTCATTTTTTGCATATTATCAGTAAGGATGGTGCCCCAGGTGCAAGAGTGTAGAGTAGGTGATGTATCCAGAGCAGAAGAAACACAAACAACATTTGTGCTAAATTTCTGTCTATCTGTGTACGCTGAAAAGGACCCAAAGTGAAGACTTGTTATACAATATACCAGACTTTCAAATATCAGCCCCAAAATATCATGTGTTATGTGGGCTGTTAACGTCCAGACCGATTCAGATGTAGGACTCAGGCATGCTTCTGCACTGCAGATTTACTGAGATGGGATATAACTTAGTTTCCCTGTATGGGAAAACAACTCATTAATTTTTCAGAGAACGTGTACTAGAGAAGCCATCTCTGTTGGTACGGGAAACCCAAATAATCTTTCTAATATGAAAGAATCAAAGGAACTCTTGTTTTGACTTTAGTGATGTATTAAAAAAACTGAAAGCTATCAAATTTATGTTTTTCCCCCTGAGTGATTCACTTTAATTTTCATATAGTTAGCTATGTTGCTTCTGTGTATTAAGAAATGTGTGGTCTCTTGTCCTGAGCCCCAAAGAGGATCGAGACTCCTGTGTTTGATATAGATATGGTAAAGATTGCTTGTTTATCTTTCTGTGTGCTTCCCAGCACTAGGCTTATGAGTGTGTTACAAATGTTATTCATGTGAAAAAACACGACAGAAATTTCTCTCACAAAAATTGTTATGTGAGTGCCCAGGTTGGTTAAGCCTCATCAAATATCTGGAGTGTCTTCCTTAAAGGCATGGATGTTCCTAGCTTTTTTTTCCTTTTCCGTGGTCCAATAATGCTTTGAGATGAAGCATAAGGCTTACATGAGCATGTATAATTAAAATGTTCCTATTCTGAGATCTTTGGGAAGAGGAGCCAGAGTCGTCAGAATGCAGCTGCAGCAGAAGAGGATGTGAAAGCATGGCAACTGCATAGCAAAGAGATGTGGTTTTCATCTCAGTTGCACAGCAGGAAGCACTTCATTCAATAGGTTTTCTGTTCTCCTTACTTAGAAACTTTTAAACCTACAAGCTCTTGGGTTAAAGGTGCTTGGAGATCACTTGTTACTTGCAAGTAAATAAAAAACAGCTAAACACGACCAAAAGGACTAGTTATTTCAGAATGAAGTAAGATGCTGAAATACATCTTACAATAAGAGACCATCAAAACAAAATCCATCAGTCTGACTCTTAAAAGTCCTACTTGGCTATTGTATTTTGCAGGTAGTTTGTAAGAGGATTTCATGCTTTCCAATGTGTTCCTACTAAGGGGCATTCAAAAGGAACAGTGTTTGGGAAGTGTAGCGTTCTTTGATAGTGCAGACCGAAACTATTTGTAAGACCTATGAGAAAAGTTTTTGAGAAGAGAGAAGTTCCTGAGTGGCAAGGAATGGGTGTGTTCCATCTTTCAGTCTCCTGCGTGGAGGTGCGACAATACCAATGTCAGGAAGCTTTTGACATTTCCTGAGGAGTAGCTTGCCCTTCCAAGCAGAACAAAATCAGTATTTTGTCTCTGTGTAGGACACTAAAATGATCAGAAGAAAAATGAGCTTTCACAAATACGTATGGTGGTGATTTATCTACTTCCTAACAGATAGGGCGAGGAGGAGACAGCACTGACATTTAATGGGGACTATGGCACCTGCTACAACTGAGCGCTGTAAAGCATTTTCTCCCTTGATCTTCATCACAAGTTGTTTCAGGAGACTTATTTGTTCTTTTCCTTTGTCATTTATTTAAATAAATTCTCACCAGCTTCTCTGACTCATTTACCTCCAAGCGGCTAGCTGTGCTGGCAACAGAAGATTCAAAGATTAACAAAACCAGCTGTGTCGCTTGGAGGAAACCCCACTGGTAGTTTACCTGCCATTGCTTTGTCAGAGGACACTTACTTGAATGTTTCATAGATACAGTAATTGAACTGTACTTTTGGTTGTAGCGCAACTACCCCTTGCGCATCTGAGTGGTTTGTTGGTGGTCCTGCAGGGATGGCAGAGGCATATATGATAAGATTAACCCAGTACTCCCAGAAACCCCTTAGCAGTCTGTCACAGCCCAGTACTAAGCTGCAAAGTTAGTCTGGTGCCATGGTGTACTGATGGGGTACTAGGTGGGATGCCAGTCAAAACCTTTGGTCTCTAATTTTCGTAGGTGAGCTTTTCTGGGAGGTCCACCTGTCTTCCTGCTGTTAACCCTCTGCAAACAGCCTGCACCCCTGCTCAACTCTGTTTTCCACCCAGTCCCCTTCCGCTTTTGGTGGCCTGGTATCTGCTATGGAAAAAAAAGGGAGCTGGGGAAGTGTAAAACCTTCTGCTCTAGAAATTTGTCACGATTCTTTTAGAGCTTCTCACTGTTAGTCTGGTGAGCTGTGGCATGGGAGAAAAATGACAACAGAAACTGAGAGAAGCAGCTGCGTGCAGGCATTGGCAAGATGTATCTTTAACTTGGCTAAGGCTACAGCAAAATGAGTTCAGTGAAGCTGAAGGAGATGTTGCCAGCAGGAGGAGTGAAACTGGGAAACTAGATGCTGTGTGCACTGTCATTATTATTTACTCTGTGAGGAATCATGAAAAATACTACACGTAACAAATGCAAGAAAATACCAAAAGATAGTTATTTCATGAAGGATATGTTAAAAAAATGAAAGGTAGAAACAGATGGAGAGTGGAGAAACTACATCCTTAAATGGATGTAGGTCTTAGAAAATACGATTATAAGAGATCATCAGAATGAAATTGAAGAAATTCCTTAGAACGTAAAAGAATGTAATGTCATTTATCTAAAGTACAGCAGCAAGCTATTTTGAATATGGTCTGTCATGTTTGGAGTTGGACCAAGTTTTTATTTATATGGACATAAATGGACTTAAGCTTTTATTTGGAATGTTAATTCTAAGCCTGCTGGGATAGTCCCTCATCTTTCATATACGCTTAAGAGAACATCCTATGCTATGGTAGTGGTAGCCCTTAACTTTTGAACTCGTTCTTCTCCTCAGCTTCTAGTACCTTAAGTGTAGTGTAGGAAAAACAAAGGTGAACACATAATGGTAACTGCTACATATACAAAGGATGGTGTACTTCTGTTATTTTTAGATAGCTACATTTGAGTTATGGCCACTGAACTGATGGAAAATGATCAGCAGATTTTTTTGTCTGACAGACGTTCTAGGTTTGTTTCTGCACACACACTTTTAATCAAGTGCATAAATAAAAATTCACATACATGGAAGCGTGTCAGACTGTGTCCTTCATCATCCTGGGTTGTCTAGTATTATGTAATGAAGGGAGATTATATCAGGGGAGGAGGAGATGAGCTGGAGAGGAAAGGGAGGAGTTTGAAACAAATGCACAAGGTGAGTAAGATGAAACTGTCCTACAGGAAGAGCAGTTTCATATAGCATGATTTGTAGAGCAGATTTTCTCCAGTTAAAAAGTAACTGTTTAGAGACCAAAACATCGAAGCAGGAGTAAAAAGAGAAAAATACAAGTCCACCAGACAGGTTCGAGAAAGCCTTTGGTGTGTTTTGATGTTAATGTCATTCTGTAGAACTTTCTGTGAACAGCTGTCAGCTCACAATACTACTGTCTCACCAACAAAATGGCTGAAATGAAATGGGCACAAGCTGCAACAACTCTGGTATTTTACCACTGGGAGAAGTTTGAACAGCTTTACCAAGCAAAAAGAGATCCTATTTTCTGCTCCAAAGTGTAACTTACATTCTCTTTACTCGCTCTGTTGAGCACAGAAAATATATATTTAGGACACCTACAGTTAAGTAAATATGAACACTCACAAAAAGCCATGAGACTGTCTGTAAATAGGGATTCATTCTCCTTATTTTGATATTTCTTGTCAAGTGCTGACCTCACCCATTTTAATGAATACCTGGTATAATGCTATAGCTGACTGAGAACAGTGATACACATACTTTGTGTATTTCCTCAAAGTTGTGTTCTTGAATGTCCGTCTGTAGTTCTTACATTTTTGCTACTTATGGAAAAGATTCAATTGGGCTTGACCTAACTGTTTTCATACAAGACAGGAACTTTCTGCTAAATATCTAGGTCAGAACTTTTCAGTTACTGATATTGGTTAAAGAAAGTGGTTTATTTGCATGTTCAAGTCGTCTTTCAGACTTGCAGATTTTACTAATTCCTTCATTTCTTGCCAGGAGGGATTAATTTCTTTTATTACAAAGTATTTCGATATACAGGTAAGGTTAAGAATATTTATTCTTGTTGTTGGAGTGACACAGCTGAAAGGCACTTTGAGGGAGAAGAGGAAAGCATTCTCTGTGGTGCAAACACCAGCATCAGTAGTCAAATTTCTGCCCCTCCCGTCCTGTACATCAGAGCAAGTCAGGTTTGATCTTTATTTGCCTCAGTTTTTCTGTCCATGTGAGCACTGATATTTCCCAGCCTTAGCAGAATTTTAGAAGGGGACTATGATGCTTTTCTTCTTATATGGAAACACTAAAATGACTGAGAGTTTCTTTATCCAGTTCTTATCCTAAAACCAGCCAGTTGTCAACCGAAAGTTGACAGCCTTCCATCAGATTGGTCTTCAGCCCCATCCGTATCCCTTCCCACACAAAGCACTGTCCATATTTGCACAAAGAGATCACGTTCCTGTTCCCACATTGCACACAGAACTGCATCAAGCAAGTAAATATTGTTTTTAATTGAACAATTCATGTCTCGTTATTAGAAATTACTCTGTTATTTATCAGAAATTACTGTGTACAATTCCAGTATCATAGTCTTTTTGTGATTCTTAATAATACAGTTGCCAGTGGCAGTTTTCACACCCCATCCCTGTGTGCAGTGAAGTACCACCTCCTGCTCCAGGTGTTCTCACTGAAGCTGGTGCCCTGGGGTGTGATCCTGCAAAGCCCTTTTTGGTCGGCAGGAGTTTTCCCCTTCAGTTCAATGGGCTTTGAAACAGGGATCGAGGGAGCAGAGCACTGTTAGTTCTGTTCTTTCCAGGATTCAGTTATTTATTAGATAAAAGTCACATGCACACGCTGAGGTTAAACCAAGCCAACAAGGAGCAGAGGAAAACAAATCGTTTGATATCTGTGGGATAAAGACATTTTATGAGGAGTTTTACTTTGTTTTTTGAGAGGTCTTTTTTGTAGAATTTGCTCCTCTGTGAAAGGAGTTTGTTCTAACAAGAGTCCAAACAAGATTTTTAACAAAGCGTGCTTTGCTTCATAGAGACAGTGTGACAAAATAGAGTTTCAGTTCCCCTCCAAGTGGTTGTATGGCAAAAAGTTAAAAAGAGGGATCAGGTCATAAAAAGACATACAAGCGGCTGGCAGAAAGGGCTGATGCTGACCCTATCCACAGGTTTCTGGTAGGTACAGAGCTGCTCCTTGTGCTAGTCTGATGTGCAAATGGAACCAGAGCAAATGCACAGGGATTATTTTATCTTCTGGGGCACAAATAAAGCTTAAGCACTCAGTATTGAAATATATGGCTTTTAATAACAAAAGACCCATTGGGCAAAGCTGATGGCTGTTGTATCCTTGAGCAGTTGATTAGCATCCGTGCAGGCTACAGCTGTTTTCTTCTTATGTTTGTTCCATATGCAGATGTTGCTATGAGGAAAGGAGTCAGAAATGACTGATGTGGAGCCTGTGGTCACAGATTTTGCAGCATCAGGACGAGCAGGCCGCCGGAACGCCTTACCAGATATTCTGGGCTCTCCTGCTGGAGCTGGGACTTCAGATCTGCCACACAAACTGGCTGAGCTTTCTGTTACAGAAGGTAATGGCTGCACATTCAAGAAATTGGCATTTTTATGCAGTTATCCTTTGCTTTCTCCCTAAGACTTCTTCCACTATTCTGTTTTCATGTCAATGCTAATACTTCTTTCTTCATTTAGGATTAAGTTCAACGTTCCAAAGCAGTTACCACTTGTACCTCCTGATGAGACAGGTTAATTTTAACCCAGACTAAGTCTGCCATAGCCACCCACAGATGCAGCGTTCAGCAGCCTGGGGAAGCGTGCTGGGAACCCGATTCCGGTTCCCCCGAGGAAGAGCAAACACAGTTGCACTGCTGGGCAGCTTGGGAAACCATCACTCGAGCTGTAAATTAGGGTCTACTGCTGCACTGAGATAACTTAGCACAAGACAGCAAGCTGTGCTGTTAATCCAATTACAGCTATCCTAACTCAGGCATGTACATTAAGAGTAGGGTTTACAGTGATTTACTCCTGCTAGTAGGCTATTTACACTGCTGTCTGAGACCAGTGCCCTATTTTGCCATGCCCTTTCATTTGATAAGGTACTCTGCTGATTTAGCACAGGACGAATCAATACCAGCTTTACATTTGAGTTCTTTTTACTTTCAGGTGGATTTTCAGACTCAGAAAAATCTGGTTTCTAACGCCTGTGAAGTGAGAATTATGGGTTGGCTCTGAGCATGGGTTGCCTCTACTTTCTTAGGTTCTGATTTGGAAGTAACTTTTCCTTCTTGTGCCTTTCACTGTTGCTGCTGTGACAAATGCCACCACAGCTGGTGGTTCCACATCCAGGAGCAGCAATGGTGTGGGTGCAGCACAGCGGGAGGCAGGCCTGTCCTGAGGAGTGGAGTGTCCGTCAATCTGAACCAAAGTAGACTATAGGACAGATTCCCTGGCTCCAAGGATGCATGTCCTGCTTGTATGTCGCCTGAAGCAATTGCAGTATCTTGTGTTCACAGACTCCTAAAGATCCATGAAGGCTGGGTTGGGGGGGGCAGCAGGGAGTCCTTTGATTACAAGTCGTTCTTGCTTTAGTGATTTAATTTATATTCATGTGTTTGGGGTTCTGTAACCTAAACCCAACGCAGGCCCATCAGAGGACTGCTGGGCAGGTATAAAGCACATTTCCAGGAGGAGTGAGAAGAGATTGAATGACATCCTGGCTTGAACCTAGGAAAGAGAGGGAAATAAGAATCTGAATGGGTGCTGGAAGGAGGCATTACTTTTGCAAAAGGAAAGTGCAAAGATTTCTGAAGGACAGAAGGTGGACATAAAGACAAAAAGGGAAAGACAACAAGGTCAGATGCCCTTAGACTGCAGGGCAGTAGTGAGGGGAACTGGGAGAATCTGGAAGAGCAGGTGGGAAGGACAGCAGGCACCATGCTGGAGTACATTCAAAGTGAAGCTGGGAACCCTGTGAGTCCAGTTAAAAGTCCTTTGTTTGGAGGAGAGATTTTTCCCTAGGTATAATGAAAAGTACATCCCTACAGATTTTCTCTTCATGTGTGCGACTACAGCACTGGAAACCTACTCAAAATACAGACAGTTACTTCATAATTAATGCTTTGGTTTTCAAATATTGTGAGTTTTTTTAATTCCAAATGGCCTGGCACAGTCAGGCTCCAGCATGATAGAACCCTTTTCCTTATCAAAAGGGAGGTAGATGGAAATTTGTATTATTATTAGTGCCAGGAGCTGTGAAAGTGACCAGTCGAACCCACTGAAGTATTCATCACTAGGTTATGTGTAACTAGCCTTTGTATTGTTTCGAGCAGTGAACCTTGAGGGAGATGCACCATGTCAACCATGTTAACCAAAGCACAAAAGAGTACAACTACTCTAAAGAAGTTGGTTTTGTTTCATTTTGGCCTCTAGAAAGTTTAGTAGTTGGAAAGAATATACATTTTAAAGCATACAAAATTTCTTTTTTTTTATCATCCCCTCCCTGCCCCCTCCCCACCCCCGGATAAAAATAAACATGAAAGAATGATAGTCTTGTTAAAAGAAATGTGACAGCACAGCATAAAATAAGTACTTAGCCCTCCAGACAGAATAATCCTCCTCTCCTGGTGCCCATCCAACACATTAAGAAGAAATGAAACACAGCTACATTATTTTTGCAAAATGTACTGATGCTTTCTTACAAATACAAGAACCAGCACTGCCAGGATTTGAAGAACAACTAAGAGCGTGGAATTACCCTTTGCTTTTGTCATTGACATACAGCTGTGCCAGAGCGTGCCTGGAAGGAGCAGTTTCTGTTATCAGCAGTTTGCAGCAGTGATAATAGGAAATGAATACAGGATACAGTTAGGTCCACTCTGACTGCTTGGATGCTTTTTGTGATTGGGAATTCCGCAGATGGGAATTACAGCCTCATTGTAAAGTAAACTTCTGATGAGACAGCAAACAAAACAAGGAGAATTCATCAGAATGGAAAAAAAGTTTGGAAGTTCAAGTGCTGTGACAGGAAAACTGTGAAATGTTTGGGGCTCTAACAGGCATCTCTTTTTGCCTGTTTCTGGCTTAATAATAAGTTGTTAAAAAAAATGAAAGTCATTTCCAGCTCAGAACAAAGAAGTTGGATAAATGAGAAAAGTGGAGAAGATGGAAAATGTGGCTATATAAAGCCCTATCTTTTTTCTGCTCTGAAAGATTCAATGAAGATTATGGAAAATGGTGAGGAGGACTCTCTCCATCTTGCTTCAAATTTAGCTAATGCTCACTGGATCGTACATTTCCCCTGTTTCTAAAATGCTGTCAGCTGCCGTCACAGTGAAAGGTCAGGAACAGGATGTGCTGATACCTTTTGTCTGGCTTAGAAGTGAAAAGAGACTTTGCACAAGGATCATAGCTGGGTGATAAAAATTTCCATGTACTCTGCAAGCAGTACCAAACTAATGTTCTCATGAGATGGACAGGAGAGATTTTGGCACCAGCTGTTTATCTCAGAGCCTAACTCTGAAATGAAGACCATCTGTATCCTGTCTGATCATCCTCTGATGGCGCAAAAGTTTTGGAGGGCTGAGACTCTCTGCAGGTAGTCTGGTGGGAGGCCATCCTGAAACCATGTTAAACAGTTGATTGGTGCCACTGGTGATCCAGAGGTTGAAGAAGAGTCTGCAAGAAGTTTGAGAGCAAAGAGGCTATACTGGTCTCCCACATGTGGTAATCTGCTTTAGGGCACCGCTCTGCCAATAACCTTTATTGTTTGCTGATTTTTTTCTAGGTGACTGTGTGTAACTGGCTTGATACGCTCAGCAGCTTAGCACCTGTTGCACACCTGAGTGCTACCAAGTACAGATTTCCTCTACCCTCTCTGTAAGACTCCACTAATATTAGACATCCAACCCCACACAGAAACAGCCGGTAGAGGAGATTGGTCTGTCTCCCTTTCTTCAGCTGTTCCTGCTGTGCTATATAATGCTGAAGGGTGTCAGGTTACTCAGTTCTTACTTTACCCGTATAAAACTGTGAAGCCTCCAAGCAGACTTACAATATCAGCAGTTTCTGCCAAGAGCTTTGGCTGGTGAATTGTGCACAGCATTATAGATTTGTTGTGATATGTAGAGAACAAGATATATAACTCTTTTGGTTGGTTTTGATATTTTGTGGCAAATCTCCAGGGCATATAGTTGAAAATGTACTCCTTAGATTATGACTATGTCCTGGGCTTGGCTGGGACAGAGTTAATTTTCACGAGAAGTTGGGAGGGGGCACAGGCAGGACAGCTGACCTGAACTAGCCAAGGGGATAGTCAATACCGTATGACATCGTATTCAGTATATTACTGTGAGGGAGCTGGTGGGGCTGTGGTGGGGGATGAGGGATCACAGCTTGGGAATGGGCAGAGCATCAGGTTCCAGGTGGTGAGCAATTGGATTGTGCATCACACACTTGATACATTCTTTTATTAGTTTGTATTGTTATTATTACTTCTCCTCTCCTTGTGTTGACCTATTAAACTGTTCTTATCTCAAATCACAAGGTTTTACCTTTTTTCTTCTCATTCTCCTTCGCTTCCCACCAGTGAGAGAGCAGCTGCATGGTGCTTAGTTGCCTGGTGGGCTTAAACCATGACAGAGTATAAAAATGGAAGATGATACAGCCAGATATGCTGAGCAGACCTCTTCTTGCCCCATAACACCCTCCATGTTCCCCAGGGGTTAGTGCTGGGCCCAGTCTTGTTTAACATATTCATTAATGACCTTGATGAAGGGGTGGACTGTACCCTCAGCAAGTTTGCTGATGATACGAAGCTGGGAGGAGTGGCTGACAACACCAGAAGGCTGTGCTGCCATTCAGCGAGATCTGGACAGACTTGAGAGTTGAGCAGAGTGTAACCTCATGAAGTTCAACAAAGGCAAGTTTAGGGTCCTGCACCTGAGAAGGATTAACACCCTGCACAGGTTAGGGGCTGACCTGCTGGAAAGCAGCTCTGCAGAGAAGGACCTGGGAGTCCTGGTGGACAAGAAGTTCACCATGAGACAGCAATGTGCCCTTGTGGCCATGAAGGCTAATGATATCCTGGGCTGCATTAAGAAGAATGTGACTAGCAGGTTGAGGGAGGTTCTCCTCCCCCTCTACTCTGCCCTGGTAAGGCCATATCTGGAATATTGTGTCCAGTTCTGGGCTCCCCAGTTCAAGGGTGACAGGAAACTACTGGACAGGGTCCAACGGAGGGCTATAAAAAAGATGATGACGGGATTGGAGCATCTCTTGTATGAGGAAAGATTGAGATCCCTGGGGCTATTTAGCCTGGAGAAGGCTGAGAGGGGATCTGATCAAATATCTGAAGGGTGGGTGTCAAAGAGGATGGGGCCAGTCTCTTTTCAGTGGTGCCCAGTGATAGGATGAGGGGAAACAGGCACAAAGTGGAACACAGGGAGTTCCACCTCCACATGAGGAAAAACTTTACTGTGGGGGTGACAGAGCACTGGAAGAGGCTGCCCGGGGAGGTTGTGGAGTCTCCTTCTCTGGAGACTTTAAAGACCCGTCTGGACGCATTAGTGTGACCTGCCCTAGATGGCAGGGGAGGTTGGACTAGATGATCTCTAGAGGTCCCTTCCAACCCCTACCATTCTGTGATTCTGTGTAAAGCTACAGGCTCTCTTAGATTTGCATATACAAACTATTTTGTTAGCACTGGTATTGCCATTTGGGACTTGAAGGTAGTGCGACAATGATTATGTTTTGCAAGGAAATTGAGGCACGAGGAGTTCCTGTTTCTCCATGAGGGAATTTGAGCATCAAAAGCAACAGCATGGAACTTTTCATCTAATGACCACACACACTGGGGAGCTTTTACTTATGTTAGTCATGTAGGCATTCACCTCTAACTTGAGTGAATTTCCAAATCAGAGTATCAAAATATCCCCTTATCTTGTGAGGACAGGGTGAATTCTCCTAGGTATTCCATGGCAAAGAAGGTCAGCCAGATAACTGGCATGTTCATAAACTGTAAAAAACCAAGCAATGTTCAGAGGAATACAATATTCTAACTTGACTTTGGAAATGACCCAGAAAAAAAGTGTAACAATAATAAAAAGTTATCTCCAATCTGTTTCTTAGAACCAAATGCACATTGATCAGCGTGTGCAAGGAGCAGGCAAATCAATAGCAATAGGCAATTGCTTTTGGAAGACTGCAAGTTCTTTATCTTCTCTCTTTCTAAAACATCCATGAATGTGGTAATAAAGAGCCAATCCAAACAGAGATGATCAGTGAACCCAAATATTTGGCTGCATTAAAAAAGCTGTGAGAATGTGTGATATAAATCTTTAATTCTGTCCTTTTTTAGATGAAGGAGCAGAAGGTGGAGAAGTGCCGTCATCCAAAGCCTTGCGGGAAAGTCAAGAGGCGGAAGGAAAAAGCAATGATTCCTAACACCTAAGGACTGCTGGATTAATCAAACCCATCGACAGACTTTCCAGTTCCCCTGTGTCACCCTTTCTGAAGTGTGGCAGCAACTTCAGCAGCACAGACAAGATTTTGCAGCACACTTGTACCTAGATGACATTAAGGTGGAACTACTGGTTTTTCTACTGTTGTCCTTCAAAACCAATGTTCTACACATCCAAGTGGGAAGCGAACTAAAGATTGTATCTCTTGTTTGGGGTTTTCTCATAGTAATAGTATTCATCATAACTAATCTTTGACAGTTTCAATTAATACACCTAGCAGATGTACCACCAACGAATGATTGCTTCAAAAGTCCTGTTTCTTAATTTCCCAAAATAGCTTCATTCTTGCTGACACAGAAATGTATTCACTTTCCCCACCTTAAGATGATATTAAGTATATATTGGATTACAGACATTGTCTGTAATTTATCTCCTGAGATTTTTGTTCTCATTAGGCATATGTAGATGGGCGTGAGAGATAAAAAAAAGAAACCATTTTTTTCTCTCCTGTCTCTAAAAGGTTTTGTAAACTACTTAAATACCAGTGTTTGTTTTCAAACTCTAAAGTCTATTTGATTATGGCAGATCATCTCAGTTCTCCCACTCTTAGCAGTCTTGCCACTTCTGTCATTTCTGTTTTCAGGCTGAATATTTAGCTGTTCATGTGTATCTAAAATAAAGTAGCCATGTTTGTAAATGATTAAAATTGTTTAGTCTTACTGTGGAAATTAAATAGCTTTCATCTTTTCTGTCTCCTGTTGATTCCTTGACGTTTCTCCTGTATGACAAGATACCATAATACTATTTCTTCTATTTCATCTGAGTTCTGTTTTGTTTTTTGCTGACAATGGTGATTTCTACAAAAATTTTTAAGCAAAGGTTTTTCTCTGCTCAATGGAATTGTTTTGTCACAGAGGTCATGCTCCTGAAAATATTTTGCATTCATTCCTTTATTGTAGGTGGCCTAGGATTCAGGGACCTTTACTGCAGCCTAGCACAGCAGCCATTTATGTGCTTCTTGAAACCTAACCAGCACTGACAATCAAATGCTTTTATTTGCCCACACAGTGTCTCTGCTGGGCTGTAGCCAGATGGAGGAAGCATCTCTGATGGGTACATTTCCACATTTAAGCGGTATTCCATCTATAAAATGTGTATTTTATAGCTGGTAAAGAGCTTGTAAGAGGCCTCTCTGCACACCTGCCATCCCTACTGTGCATTTACTCACACTGTCTTTTGGGTCACTGCCTCCAGCAGCAGGTCCAGCGTATATTCCATGCCCCGCGTGGGGTCAAAACGCCGATAGCCAT
>JAVSBS010025532.1:3123-21378 GCA_033124195.1 Coracias cyanogaster
CCCTGCTCTGGGTGAGCTGCTGGAGCAGGTGGTTGGACGAGATGATCTCCAGAGGTCCCTTCCAACCCCCACCATGCTGAGATTCTGATCAAACTTGGCTACTGACCTTGTGTGATGAGTATAACAAAAGGGACTGACGATTGCCAGGGGGAGCCTCCTTGCAGAGGGCAAGGGCAAGGCAGGTGACTTAGGTACCCATTGCTTTGTACGCTGACAGGAATTAATGTTGCTTTGCAGAACACCCACCACCACCTCCTCAACTTAGTGTTCTACGTTCCTAAAGACTGACTGTAGTTAATTTTTCTAACTTTCTTTCACCATCTCTGTGATTTTTAAGGTTCTAAATGGAAGACACTGTTCAGTCTTTTCCTGATTGTATCCTATTGTCTGTCTTGGCCTGACTAAATGCCAAGCACGTGTTGTGAGGAAACTAAATGATTTCTGGTGTTTTTCTTTTTCAGTGTCCATCTCTGACGAGGGTCGTGCAGAAGTGAATGGATTAAAGGCATCTCACTTCTTCAGTCTGGCAGAGCGTTTGAATGTGTGCGCAGCCCCATTTATCTGGCTTTTCATCCGTCCTCCCTGGTCCTTGAGTGGAAGCTGTTGTAAAGCTGTGGTCTATGAGAGTCTCAAAGCAGAATGTCAGCTGGAGAAAGTAAGATTTCTTCCTGCCCTTGACTTTAACAGAGGCTGGGAGCTGCAGCTGGTTATTCTGGGGAAAAATATTCTTATTTCCCCAAGGAGCTCCTATGCTCTTGTTCCTTAAATGGCTGTGGATCAATCATTTTAATGAATTTATTGCCAAACTACATTTGGTATGAGTGCTGGAGGCCTGTACTGTCTCTTCTGAGATTCAGTGCTGTCTCAGAGGTAAAAAACATTGAGAAAAGCAAGGGGAGGAGTGATTGGAAGGCAAACAAAATTGGAATCTCAATTACTGGCAAAAATTGCTCTTGTTCTTTGTTCTTCTTTAACGATGCTTTATCTTAATGCCTTTTAGGCTCAAAAAGGATCTATTCTCCACTGCTTGGCCAAGATCTTGAGTCTCTTTGAGGTGAGCAGCATTTCTGATTTGATGTGTTTGGTTTCTTGTTTTGGTGGTGCTGATCCTGTTTACCTTGATTTAATTAAAAAAAATCAACCAAACGCTCTTATATTCCTCAGGTAGCCCAGTAATTTCTGTTCTCCTGAGTGTAATTTGCTGGTTGTTTAAAAGAACATTATCAACTTAGTTTATTGAATTTTACAAACAGTGAAATTAATTTGAGCTTGATTGTGGGCTTGCATGTGTTCAGGTCTCAAAGGAAGCCTTCCAGTCATAATGCATATTAAAAAAAAAAATATCCTTCAGTGGTGAGGAAGCCAAAAAGCTTTTATCTAGCTGAGGAAAACCACTAACTGCTTCCTCAGCCTGGATCTTCAAATGGCCGCGCTGAGTGGCTGTGAGAGCGCTTGCGACTGGCTGGTTCTGCTCTGTAGCTTCTGAAGGATTGAGATCTGGTGTCCAGCTGGCTGGACAGCAAAAACGCTGTCATCCCTTTTCTTCTTAGGATGAGGAAAAAAGGAAAGAATCGCTTGAAATGCTTGAAGAATCTTCAAAGCAGGGTTGTTTAAACAGCTCCTACCTCCTTTGGGAAAGTAACAGAAAGGCTGCTGTAAGTAGTATTAATTGTTTGTGTCAAAACAACTTCGCTGAAACTTCTGGACCTCTGTTATGTGCAGTGAGCGAACACAAAAAAGTTGCTGTTCCTCAGAGCTTACCTCCTTCATAAACAAGGAGAGCACTAAGAACTCTCAAATAACCTTTGGTGTCTGCCTTGGTGTTTGAAGTGAGCCTGCAAGCAGCTGTAGCCGAGGTGCAAGCAGAAGTTCCTTTATGCTGACCCTGCTGAAGGCGTAGGCGCTGCTGGCTCATGATCCGGGGGGAACAGCAGTGGGAGGCCGCCTGCCTTGTCAGTAATACATCTGCCAAAGCTCTCCTGTTGGAATCCTGAGTGACCCGTCCAATTTCCTGTGAGACTTTGGGCAAGAACTGCAGAAATTTAAAAAAAAAAAACCATTGTTGTCACGATGAGAAACAGCCTGGCTGCTGAAATGATAGATGCACCCACAGGCAGCATTTTTTCTCTGGGTATTAGTGCTACAATCCTGCTTGATGTATCAAGGTAACTGGTTTTGAAATCTGTTTATATTCCTCTCTGTAGATGTCAGATCCTGGCAGATACCTCCAAAGCCTCAGGAAGCTACGAGACTATGCAGCAAAGGGCTGCTGGGAAGCACAGGTAAGACTGACTTTTCCAAGAAAAACAGCCTTTATTCAGTCTTTTCTATGCTGCCATTGCATGTTTATGCTCCTCTTTAGAAGCAGGCTCAAAACTGCTGAATAATATCAATGCCTGCCTGTGTGTATTTACTCTGCAGGTCCCTCTCTTTTGGAAAATAATGCAGGGCTGAGGTACAGTCTGAGTAAAGATGCATCTTTTGATGGACTTAAAAGCCTGCCCCCAAATAATGTACGTGCACAACATTTAAGCCAAACTAAGAACAACTGATTCAAGTAGTTTGTCACGTTTGCTCTGTTTTCAGCAGGAAAATTACAGGACCGTCCTGTGCTGCCTTAGTTTGCATTTGGTAAAAAAAAAACAACCTCTTTTTTTTGTTCTCTCTGCTGCAGATAGCTTTAGCCAAAGCTTGTGGGAATGGAAACCAACTAGGATTAGAAGCAAAATCTTCCAGTGAAATGGTGTCTCAAATCTTTCAAGCTTCCCTTCCCATCAGCAAGCAAAGTATCTTCACTGTGCAGAAAGGAATGAGTGAAACAATGAGGTAAAAGCTCGGCCCCAGGAGTCAGGCCACAAAGCAGAAACCACAGCCTGTTTACATCTGTAGAGGGAAACATCTAGAATGAGCTCAGTTGGAAGATGACATTTCTTGCTTTGCTGTTCTGTGATGCATTATGTGCAATCAAGAAACACGTGACACCTCCCAGAAGAGGTATCAGAGCCCTTATTTCAAGCCCCAGTGAAGAACTGAGATGAGGTGTGAGGTGTTTTCTGGGCTGTAAGTTCTTGCATTTGTCAAGCCTAACAAGTCCTTCAAGAACTGGAGGCATTGTTTGACTTGTTGGAGCTGTAGTTGGTCTCTAGTTATCTTAGGTGGCCTCTAGCCTCCTAACTGATACACCCTACCCTTCCCTTGTGCAATGAGTGCCTGTTATCGGGTAGCTTCTAATTCCATTTCACAGACAACTTAAGACCATTGACCCCTCACAGAATAACAGGCCTCTGGTGGCAAATCCTCTTCTCCACGCAACATGCCATTTTTTTCTGAAAATTCTTTTGGTGAAATTTCTTGGCTTGGAACTTTTGAGTGGAGAAGGGACCCAGTAACCAGGCATGGGGTGGGTGTTGTGCACCAGTCTGAACGGCTTCTGACTGTGCAGACATTGTCTTGCTCTTTACTGTCTAGGTACATCCTGATTGATTGGCTGGTAGAAGTGGCTACCATGAAGGACTTCTCTAGCCTGTGCCTTCACATGACAGTGGGATGCGTGGATCGTTATTTGAAGCTGAGACCTGTACCTCGGGCTCGACTCCAGCTTTTGGGAATAGCCTGCATGGTCATTTGCACACGGTAGGAGTTCTGCCTGGTGAACAGAGGTGGTGGTTGTCAGCATTCAGATTCACTCCTGTACCTCAAGCTTTTTTTTCCCCCCCCGTGACACCCCCTTTGCTAATAATAATACTAGAAAGAATCTTTGGCTTCCCTCTACATTGGCAGCTGCTTGAACTGTGTTCACATACAAACAGTCTCTGCAAATGAGACACAAAATGTAATTCCTTGAACCTGTTTTTATGAACATTCTATAGCGGTGGGTTGGTCTAAATGCATTCCATTAACAACTGAAGGCTGTCACGCCACGTTCGCCTGAGTTACCTCGTGAGGAACAATTGCGGCCGTGTAGTTACATAGTTCGGTCTGGTATGGTCAGATGAACTGCATGGTGTGGTGGAAAATCATTCTTCTGTGTTAGTTTCCTTAATATCTTGCATGTTAAGTTAGGAGAGGTTTCATAAATGAGGAATTAAGAATGTTCTAGTAGGCAGTTCCAGCTCAAAGGTGAAATAAATTAAGAGCTGCTGTTTATTTCCTGGTCTGTACCTGGGAAAGTGCCTTAAAGTTGTTTAACTCTTTGATTGTCTTGGGTGCTTTTATCTGCCACAAAAATTTTAGTGCACAAAGTCCCTTTCTTCCGATGCTACTGTTAATATTATTTAATATTGCAGTTTCATCAGCAAAGAGATCTTGACGATACGAGAAGCGGTGTGGCTAACGGACAACACGTACAAATATGAAGACTTGGTCAGAATGATGGGTGAGATCATTTCTGCCCTAGAAGGAAAAATAAGGGTGAGTTTGGGAAGCGGATGGAATCTTTCACCCTTTAGGGCTTCTATTGACATCGGGCTATTGTAACAAGCATTTCTTACTAAAGATGCGGGGGTTTTACGTGAGTGTTCTCAGTCAGCTGTGGAGACCACGCGTGTTTCAGAGCACGCAGATACAGAACCTCTGCCTTTCTGTAGAGATTAAAACTGAAGTTTTAAGAAACTATTTATTCTTTCACTGGAAAATGTTTCAATGTCAGTGTAGTCATTGAAAAAAAAAAAGAAAACAACAAAGAACAAACAAAACCCCCTAATGTAATGAAAACAGGATCTCCTGGAAACAAATGTTTTAAATATAGAATGATTTGGGTTGGAAAAGACCTTCATACTTGGTACTTGTGTTTTATTTGCAACCTCTGTTCTCCTCTCTGCACTAGATACCTACCATTGTGGACTACAAAGAAGTGTTGTCAAACGTCGTCTTACTGGAGAGAAGAACTCTTCACCTTTACAGCTTCATCTGTGAACTGTCACTACTAAACACAAGCCTCTGTGTGTATTCCCCAGCTCGGCTGGCTGCTGCAGCACTGCTGCTGGCTAAGGTCCTGCACAGGCAAGGTGAGGAACCTTATGTGAAGCTGCAGCATGCTACGGTCAGGCTGCCTTGTCTTTTTAGGGAGCATTTGGGGGGTTTTTTTGGTGTTACTCTGTAGGCAAGATGTCCAAATCACTTGGCTGGGGGAGCAGGGAGGGGAGAGGAATCATAGAATTGTTTTGGTTTAAGATCAAGTCCAACCCTTACCCCAGCACTGCCAGGTCACCACTAACCCATGTCCCTCAGCACCACATCTCCACAGCTTTGAAACCCCTCCAGGGGTGGGGACTCCACCACTGCCCTGCCCAGCCTGGCACAGCCCCTCACAGCCCTTGCCAGGAAGAAATTGTTACTCATGTCCAACCTCAACCTCCCCTGGTGCAACTTGAGGCCATTTCCTCTTGTCTTGTCACTTGCTCTTTGGGAGAAGAGACCAACCCTCACCTGGCTCCAGCCTCCTGCCAGGGAGTTGTCAAGAGTGAGAAGGTCTCCCCTGAGCCTCCTTTTCTCCAGGATGAACAACCCCAAGTCCCTCAGCTGCTCCCCACCAGCCTTGTGCTCTAGACCTTCCCCAGCTTCGTTGCTCTTCTCTGGCCACGTTCCAGCCCCTCAAGGTCCTCCTTGGAGTGAGGGCCCCAAAACTGACCCCAGGATTGGAGGGGTGGCCTCCCCGGTGCCCAGTCCAGGGGGACAGCTGTAAGACTTCAGAATGAATAGTTGAGTTCAGTCTGTTTTACCTCTTAATAGCGATGATGAACAAGAGCATTCACATCAGACTATGCAAATATTGTGTTTAACTGAGAGTAAAGATGTCTACCTAGCTGTAACTTCATTTTGGCAGATAACCCCATTCCTGAAGCTAATTGTGAGCTTAAATGAACTATGTACAGGCATAAGCTTGTAAAGATCATCATCTTCATCCCATTAAAAAAAAGTAAATAATCTGTCTGATGACAGAACTACCAAGTTTTGTGAAATGCTAACATGTATTCTCTTCTCCAGCACACCCCTGGACCAGCCAGCTAGTTGACTGCACTGGTTTCTCCCTTGAAGACCTGTTACCCTGTGTGCTGAGCCTCTACCAAAAGTGGTAATAGTTCTGGAACTCTCCTGAGAGGGCACATGAGTACTTGGACTCCAGCTCTTGCAGACATACTGCATCTATACAGTCAGGCCAGCCACTGAAGGGGGGGTTCTGGGTAACTGCCTTGCTCCCCCCAACAAGACACTAAGGCCTAGGGGCCAGCTGAGGGGCAGAAGTTCTAGTTCTCGCAACTGGTGGTGGCCCTGGGTTACAGAAATCATGATGCTCCTCACAGCTAAACAGGTTTCAGCTTGCCAGACAGCACCATTTTCAGAAGACAACAGGCTTAGTGGTGGGCTTCAGAAGGAGTTCCGGTAGCAAAAGGAGCACATTTTTTTTTAAGAGTATAAGGCAAATATCTTTGGAAGGAACAGAAAGGGTGAAGGAACAGAATTAGATGCTCATATGCTAAGGACCAAGTGTCCTGGCTAGCTGATGAGCAGCTCTGCTCAAACACTAACCTCCTTAGCAAGAGCTGAGATGGACAGAGGGAAAGTACTTATATTGGTGGGTTTTATTAACATTGTTTCATATAATCCATTCTAAGATTGGGGGTTTAATATTCCCTTCCAGTTTCCATGATGATGTCCCAAAGGATTATAGGCAGGTGTCCTTAACTGCAGTGAAACAACGATATGAAGATGAACGTTATGAGGAAATAGGCAAAGAGAAGGTAGGTGAGCTCTTTGTCTCCATTTGCCGATGAACCCAGATCAAAGCTGCCACGTGGCTGGCTGTACTGAACTCCAGATGGAAATGGGTTTAACGGTAGACTTCTGGAGGAGAGATTATCTAAACTGGTAGTTTTAAACTTGACCCACAGGGACTGTAACTGCTCTGAGTACATGTGAGAAGAACCCACTGGGTTAGATTTCTCCTTAAATAGCCACCTTCTGGCTATTCATTCCTTCTTGGAATCTCATGGTCTAATTCTTCCTGGCTCCTTGATTTTTATTTTATTTATTTTTATTTTTTTTAGATGATGAGTTACAGCCAGCTCTGTTCACTGTTGGGTGTGAAACAGGAAGACCCGGAGCCCAGTCCCTTGCACACGAATGTGGTAGAAATTCAGCCTTTCCTTAGCTCTCCCTGCGGAAAGAGAACTAAAAGGCCAGTATAACTTGTCACTGAAGATTAGCATGAGCCTTTCCTGCTCTCTGCTATCCTGGTCAATTAAATATGATCAATTTTTCTGTAATTACCTTGAGGTACCTATTAAAAGAGCCAGAAAAGAAGCCTTGGCTTTTAACATGTGACTTCTGGATTTTCCTGCTGCAGGAGGAGGGAAGACAGCATTCAGGACGACAGAGGCAGCTTTGTGACTACGCCCACAGCAGAGCTGTCCACCCAGGAAGAAAGTCTTCTAGATAACTTCCTAGACTGGAGCCTAGACACCTGCTCTGGTTATGAAGGCGATCAGGAAAGTGAAGGCGAGAGAGATGGAGATGGTGAGGGACTTATTCTCTTTATAAGAAGTAAACAAGAGAATTAAAACTCTCTTCACCTTTGCTTAAAACTGTTTCTCAAGCAACAGAAGCCTGAACTTTTAGCTGGAGACCAGTTGGAAAACTGCCCCCTCTCCAGTGGTTATAATTTATTTGAGAGGTATATATCTGTTCTGCTCTGCGCTGCTTCAGAACATGATGAAGGGCTTTGTAGCTGCTCAGCGTTTCAAAGTGAGATTGTTTCCAGGTACCGCTCACAGCGGAGCAAAGGTGATCAGTGGCCTGCTCTCTTAGAAACGCTTTATTACCTGTTCTGCTGCCTGGGACTTGCTGCTCGCTTTCTAAACAGCTCTCGGTACTTCTCCAGTCTTGGGGGAAGGAAAGTTGCTGGTTTTAATGAGGGTGACCTTAGTGCTCTACTCTCCACATCTAAGCAGACAGGAAGTTGATGTTCTTCATTTTTGTTTTCCCTGCTTGGTGTTGCCCAAATCAAAACCAACCTTTTTTCTTTTATCATCCCGCAGTGACAGGTCCCAGTGGGATCCTGGACGTGATGGTGGTCTACATGGATCCTGCAGAGCACTGCTGTCAGGACTCCAGCGATGAAGACAACCTAGCTGTGGAGCTGGCTGAGCAGGTGGCACCACGAAGGGAGGCTAAGCTGCCGGATGCCACTCGCAGCCTTTCAGCCTATCTCACCCCAAGAAATCCTACTCTGGAAGGGAGCTCAGGCTACTCTTCTGTCAACAGCACCAGTCCTACATCTTCTGTAGAAGGCAGCCTTAGAGTACCTCTCAAACCTACCTCAGCACTGCCTCTTGGCAGTGCCACGAACAGGGAGCCGTGCCTGCCTCACTACCTGGAATCATGTTTACAGTCGGTCTGCGTTAGGCCAAGCGAAGGCAAGTGTGACAGAAGGCAAGTCAAGCGAAAAAATGTGGCGGGACACAGTGAAGAAAGGGTGAACTTGGGCTTCTTAAGCCTCTGATTTCTCCATGTTCTTCCCCTTCTCTAGGATTCCTGGACACAGTATTTCTGTTGTAGTCATACAGGGATGAGAGTGAATAATTGCCAATACCTCCAAAAAGAGCCCTTCCCCTCAAATTTGCCTGTCTTCTAATTCTGTAGCTCACTTCTGGGCCCTTTCCTTCCTTGATAGCTGCCTTTTTAAACTGTTCCCTATTGTCTCATCCTCTGCAAATTAAGATTCTTCTCCACTTTTTATAGCTCATTTTTGTCGTACCTCACCAGTTAATCCATGGTAATAGGAAATTTGTCTCATCCCTTGCTTCGCTGTGAGGCCTGGCACTGTAAAAGAAAGGAACTTACTTTCATTCTCAAGTTACTGGATGTAACACTATGCTTGAATTTTTCCACTTGAAAGCCCTTTCTGAGGTCACACTGCCTCTTCCTTCTATCAGGTGCTGTTCCCCGCAGCTGGTGCTTCCCTCCTCTATGTATTTACCATTTGCTGCACTGATACAAGGTTTTTATGGATACAATCAAGAGGTAAATGAAGGCTCACCGCAGGTCTGAGCTGCTTTTTTTACCTACCTCTCAGATGGTTTTAAGCCCCATTTGCCTCTGGCTCTACCCACCGTTTCTCTTGCCTGAAAAATCCTCTTCTTGTGCCTTAATGCTTCACTGCCCAGCGCTACAGGAATGTGATCGCTGTGAACTGTTGGTCTCTGCTGGAGCAGTGGGGCTGACCCGCCACCCCCAGCCCCCTGCTCTGTTTCAACCCCTGTCTTGCAGTCTTCCTTGCTATTTCCATTAACGCGTCCTCAAGGAAAGCACAAATCACTTGAACACTAGAGCGAGGCAGTGAGGGCAGATGGTTTGTCGTACTGAAAGCCCTCGTTTACACCTTGCTCCTGATCTGCAAGGGCAGCATCTTCTCAAACTAAACCTGTGCTGCTTCAGTAACAGTTTGGAGAAACCATCTCCACTGACTTCAGCCTTGCGAGCCTGGGCTAAAGCTCCTTCAGCCTGTGCCCGCTGGGGAAACAGCCTTCTCCTCCCCACCAGGGAGCACTGAAATACCAAGGTACAAGACTGCCAGGAGACATCACTGAATTTAACACTGGAACTGGACTCCCTGGCTCTTCCTTTGTTTAGAATTTACTGTGGCAGACAGCAACAGTTCAGATAACAAAATGTAGTGACATTTTTATAAAAAAAGACTTTTTCTAATAGAGGTGTCTCCCTGTCTTCTTTGAGGGGTAGTGTGCTGACCTGGGGCTTGGGGAGCTGATGGGATGTTTAGGATGAAGGCAGAGTTTAGCTCTGAGCTGAGCTCTTATAATTTACGTTGCAGCTGGGACTGCCTGGAAGCTAGTTTACATTAAAATCATAGAATTTAGTTGGAAGAGACCTGTAAGATCATCAAGTCCAACTGCTAACCCATCACTGCCAGGTTCCCCACTAACCCATGTCCCTCAGCACCACATCTCCACAGCTTTGAAACCCCTCCAGGGATGGGGACTCCACCACGGCCCTGGGCAGCCTGGCACAGCCCTTCACAGCCCTTGCCAGGAAAAAATTGTTCCTCATGTCCAACCTAAACCCCCCTGGTGCAACTTGAGGCCATTTCCTCTTGTCCTATCACTTCTTCTTTGGGAGAAGAGACTGATCCCCACCTGGCTCCAACCTCCTTGCAGGGAGTTGTCATGAGCAAGGTCTCCCCTAAGCCTCTTTTTCTCCAGGATGAACACCCCCAGGTCCCTCAGCTGCTCCTCACAAGACTTGTGCTCTAGACCTTTCCCCAGCTTTGTTGCTCTTCTTTGGACACAAAATAATGCACAACTAGCATGGGGCTCAAACCACCCTCACAACCCCAGAGCTTCCAGAAAGGCCTTGAACATGCCAAAGAACCAAAAGGGAGCAGCCCTGGGTGCTTGTTCACAAAGTTTATTACAAAACTATGTATTGCCAACAATAATTTTAAAAAGTCCCCTATTTAGCTTTTCTGCGCCAAGCTTCACCTCTCTCCTAGCGGCTACATCACAGTTCTCCAGCTACTGCTCGATGTCTTGCCATGCAGGAGTGTCTTCACATTAACTTGTTACAGCAGCAGCCCAAAATTCAGCAGTGGGTCACATTAAAATTGGAAGAAAACACTTATAAAAAAAAAACCTCAATTCTAAAACAAGTAGGTAAAAGTTAAACATCTGCAGGAAAGGCCTCGCACTGCAGAAAACTCTGAACTCTTCCTCTGGAAGTCTTGATCTGAAAGAAAAGGCACAAAATGGGAACATTCATCAGTTCAGTTCCTTTCCAGGAAGAGTACACTGGGTGCTGAGGAGCGAGCTGCGTGTTCCTGGGGCTTTCTGCTTAGTCCAGCAGCCTCGGCTGCTGCAGCCCTGGAATAAAATCAGAGCTGTGTGTCAATCCTCAACCTTGGAGGTGCCTCATGGATAAAGAGAGTGCCTGGGCCTAGAGAGCTACCACTTACTGCCCCAGGCCCTACAACCAGAACCACAAGCTGCTTTCTGAGAAGCAAAACCAAATGATACAGCCCCGAGCTTTGGTTCTTTTAAAAAAAAAATGAAAAAAGGACCAGATTGCATCAGTCTGCGTCTTGGTAACACCTCCACAACCCTGCAGCCCATTCAGCCTTTGCTTCGTTAACCCTTGTTTTATTCCTCCAAGGGCAAGTCTGTCCAGAAAAAACGGAGGCAACAGCTGCTGTAGCACTGACTGGGCCCTTAGCAGCGAATGCTGAAGGGCCAGTGCTACCACCACAGGTCAGAAGGAGCCCCTGGGTCACAGAGCAGCCTGCTCTCTCCTCCCCATGGCACAGAGCAGGTCAGCAGCTCCACGCTGCTGGGAACAAGGGCTTTGTGCTGCTCCAATCCAAGCTACCCACTTACCTAGGGCACCATTTTGATATCCACCGAGTCGTAAGCCGAAGCTTTCATCTTTTCCAGTGGCTTCTTGAAGAGCTGCCGCAGGGCCTCGTAGTCGGGTGTCTCCTCATACTCTAGTGCCGTGACTTGCTGCAGGTAGCTCTGCAGGGCGTCTGTGAAGCAAGGAACATCACTGCATGGAGCAGCACAGGTACCCGGCTGTCCTTACAGAGCAGCCCAGCGGCCTCCGCGGACCGCTCTCCCTGCAGAGAGGGAAAACAAACCCAAAGACTAACAGAAGCTCAAAGACAGGATAGGGAAATGACCTCTAGCCCCAGATACTGTGGTTTTCAAGCCACCAGAACACCTCCCGCTCCAGCAAGGCTCATGAATACAGACAATGGGTAGCAGCCCTCCTTGTTTTGCTGTGAAGAAAACAAGGGAGGTTCACAGGAGGAGCCTGTTACCCAGCGCATGCAATGCTTGGACACCATCACCACTGGAAGCCGTCCTGGATGAGCACCCCAGCACAGAGAATGTTCTAGCTCCAGGTACAGCCAGTCCTCCTTTCCCAAGTCCCACTGTCACAGGGAGCAAGCCCGTACCTGGAATGGATCTCTGCCTGAAGCACAGCTGGAGAAGGCATTTCATATCCCTTTTGTACCTGGAATAACGAGTGCGGAGTGCTGTCAGATGAGAAGTGATGGAGCAGGCACCTGAGCAGCCTGTCTTTGACAACAGGGACAAGAACTAAAGCCTGAATTCAGAGGCCCACGTTCTGAATGGAGCAGAAATTAGGGTTCATCAAATACCCCTTGGCCGGGCTCAGCCCTTACAGGGGGATTTACCCACATCCCAACAGTCTACTACAACCGAATGATTTCTCTTCAGTCACAAAACCTCCCTCACTGCTTTCTGCTGAGCATTTCCCAAAAGAGTAGACGATTTCTCCTACTTTTCCTTCTTCTCCACCACAGTTTCTACTTTGTCCAGCTCATCAGACCAAGGCAAGAAGCCACAGAGCCATTTCAGAAGGCAGTAGCCCAGAGATTCCAAGTCACTCCGACGAGATGGTCCTGATGGGAAAAGATATTAATGTGTGAGGAAACAGTCTGGGAGCCACCCCAGAAGAGGCCCAGGCTAGTGCCTCTCCTCCAGAGGTGAGCAAGAGCTCCAGCACTCCCTGCACAACTCTGGAAGCCTTTATTTGAGTTGCCCCTTCTGTAAAACAGGCAGCTTCATGAAAAGGCACAAAACCTAAAGAGCAAGAAATGCAAGAGCTTCATCACGATGTGCTCTAGAATATCGATACTTGTAAGAGCCTGCTAACTCACAGCTGAGGAATCACCTCCCAGTCTCTGGAGGAAGATTTTCCCAGTCTGAACTGGGTGAGAACAGTTACATCCCAGCCTGGAGAGGAACTGGCTAATTTAAATGCCTTTCCAGCTCTCACTGCTTCAAGGTCAGAGCAGAGCCTGATGCAAATGTGTTTTGGGCAAGGATCCAGTCTGGCTTGCAAAAGATCCCTCCTAAGCCAGCACAAAGCAGCCCTGTTTTCTATTCCTTGCATGCCTGCAGCAGCCAAGGCTCCAGATGGAGCGGGAACATCCCTGCACATCTTGCCGCAGTCACTGAGTGACCTGGCAAGTCTCAACACAGAGCGAGGCAAGAGGAAACGGCCCAAAGAGGAACTCGGTTCAAGATGCACGTGAATACCTGGGAAGCGGTGCTAGCAGAGGTTCTAGCAGGAGCCCTGCCGCAGTAACAGCTCCAGCTGAGCTTTAAGGTGAGCCTCACCTGCTCCCTTGTGGCTGTCCACACTGATGAACTCGATGGTGCCTTCATGAGGGGTCCTGCTGCCTTCCCGCTGAGCCACGTGCTTCCCTCCTGGGCAGTAACGGAATGCATAGTAATAGCCTGCAAGGGTCACCTGGAAGACATCAACAAGTCCACATGGGAGTCTGCACGGCTCTCCTACCCAGCAGCAGGAACCAGCGTGGTGGCTCTGTCCTGTGTTATGAGCCCACCTTCACTGCCATCGCCTCCCGCTCCCCACCTGTGTGAGGTCTGCTGGGTTCAGATAGATGTTCTCAGCGGTGATGTCCCCATGCACATACTCGTGTTCATGAATGTACTCCAGGCAGTCTAGCTGCGGGTAAACAGAAGAGGCGAGCATATCAGAACCACACAGACTCCTCCAGCACCCCGCCTATTATGGAGATGGCCTCTCCCCAGCTCCCTGTGGCACAAAAACCACCATGTCTCACAGCCTCTAATTTTCAAGCGTCAGGCTTCTCTCATTCTCTTTACCCTGAATTCCTTCAAGGTGACACGCTGCTCAAAAGATGCTACTCAAGTTTACAACAGGCTCAAGAGATGCTACTTAGAGACCCCAACCAACCCCCCGGGCCAGATTTAAAACACCTCTGAAAGATCCTGAAGAAAGTTCTAGGTCTTTTCTGAAAAAGTCTCGTAGAAAATACTGGTTCTGTACATACCAGCCGCACTACAATCTGAAAAGCTGCCTTCTCCTTCAGCAGGCATAAGCCATCGTTCAGGACAGACTGAAGAGTTCGCCCTAAGTCAGAGAACACCAAAAACCTACAAGAGACAAGGGCTTAGCATGTAACAGCACCTATCCTATTTGGAAGCCCTGCAACAGATGCTTGCCAAGCAATCCACCTGGATCAGACCCCCCTTCACTCGAGGCTGACCTGGGCAAACATTTCCTCAACGTTTGGTAACAGAAGACTTCTCCAAAGGAGAGACAAGCTGACCACACATTGCAGATACAGAGCCCGAGTCTCGTGCTAAGCTGAACAGGCAGCAATAAGGTGCCCCCTGACCTGAGCGGCAGGAGCAGCAACAGCAACGACTTCACCAGTAACACAAGGGCTGAAGGAAAAAGGCTAATGAGAGGCAAGCCTTTTGTTAATAAATGAGATGGCAGTGACGCATGAGGTTAGGAGCCCAGGGGACAATGAGAAAAGAGCGAGCAGGCAGCAAGGAGAGAAGAGAGGAAGCCCAAGACAATGGTAGTTGTGGACAAAAGAGCTCAGCTGTGCCCTCCATGGAGCCACCTCACCTGTAGCTATCTGCATGCAGTCCAAAGCCAACGCAATTGGGGATTCCCAGCAATGGCACCGAGTGCCACTTCTTCCACTTCTCCACTAGAAGGGGAGAGAAGAGGACAAGGTGCAGCAGATGCTGCTAAGGAGCTCCAGAACGAAGGAGCTCGGGCAGGGATGTCCTTTCTCCAAAGGCCTGTTCTGCCCTGGGCAGCTGGAAGCCTCTCTCACATGGACTCTGTCCCAGAAACACCCCCGCAGTGTGCTGGGGTATTGGCACGTCAATGCACAGAGCGCTGCAGGGCAAGAGAAAGGCAGGAGGGATGCCAGGAGTGCAGAGGAGAGGGGGATGGAGACGGGATTTTTATGGTCCTCCCAGAGGTGCCAGTTTGATATGAATTCCTCCATCATGACTGCCCATGTTCTCTCTGCTCCTGCTCAGGTTTTTGGGCCAATGGAGTAAATAAATACCAGAGAGCAGCCAAGAGAAATGCCTGTGGAAGGGGCAGAGAAGAGAGAGAGCGCCAAGGCAGGTCAGGCTGCAGGGCTGAACGGCCACCAGTGAGATGAACACAAAGCATGAGTAGAGCAAGAAAGACTCGAAATGCCGAGATTCAGTGTGCTAAGGTATGCAAGAGACCCCCAGGAGAGCAGGCTCCTGTCTGAACTTCTCAGCACTCTGGCAACAAACAAGCAGCGAATTAGTTTATTCTCTCCTGGCCTTCCGAGAGGCTCTCATAACGGATGGGAGACGGGGGTGCCAGTTCTCCTCACAAGCAGCCCAGTCCTTGCCCTCCCAAGAAGCACCAACCTGTGCCTGCCTTTGCAGCTCGCTGGAAGAAATTCTGCTCGTTGTAGATCCTGCCATCTTTGACATCCTAAAGGGAACAGGAAGAAGGAGCGTCACTTCAGCTATGCACACCCCGCTAGAAAGGGGAACTCAGGCAAGACTGCTACAATACTGCTTCACTTACTCGTTTTAAAGAAAGCAACAGCCCCCCTCCAAAAAAATAATCAAATACCGGATCAGCAACAGAGCCAACAGCAGAGCTCAGGTCTTTTGGTTCACTATTTACTTCTGCGTCTAACAACTGCATAAACCCTGAGCATCAGCACAGAGCGAGGGAGCAGCTGTCTCACTTTGGACATTTCAAGCACTACCACTAACAGGACAGATGCTGCTAGGCACAGGAGGAAGCAGCAAGTTTATATTCCACCTGGTTTGATACCAAAGGCCCTCCCAACAACTGGCCAAGGTAGCTAAAGGATCAGCAGGCTCCAACCATGTTCCAGAAGACATTTTATACTGTGCCTTGGCTGGTGAGCCAATCTGAGCCATCAAACCCCCAGAGCCAAAGCGCTCTCGTGTGCTCTATCATACTCTGCTGTCCTCTGCCACTGTGAGGGCTGGGCTACACCAGCAGAACACTGCCAAGGAAGATGCCACCGGTGCAAAACAGAGGAGCTGGGAGTGCTGCGTACAGAGGCAATTCATTTCCCACCTACTGGTTTCAGTTTTGTGGCACTTAACTGTCTTTTCTCATTAACACTGTATTCTTTCTCCACACTCCCAAATGTCTCTCCTGACAAAAGGGAGAGGGATTTTTCAAGGGCCTGCAAGGGTGGGCACCACCGGGTCCCCCATAGAGCCTTTAATCAGCACTGGTCTTCCCACAGACAAGCAACCCCCAAGAGCCACAGCAGACAAAACAGTCTTCCTGCTCTGGTTCATGAGTTACTGAAAATCAATAAACTGAATTTCCATTGCAGAACAGCTGTTACTGGAAATAACACGTTCCTGGAGAAGCCAAGTTATTGGCAAGTGCCTAGAAAGCTGGCTCGGAACCACAACTATAATTACTGTTCGATTTTAAAACGTGCTCTGGCCTTACAGAGCCTCTCAGGGCTGGTTCATCACACTGCACAGCCACCGAGTCTCCAGTTTCCCCAGGCTTCGGTGCGGTACCTGCACACTTGGCATTCAGGAAAAAGGCAGGTCTGACATTGAGAATCAAGATCTCCACCATACCCCACCAAATTCAGCTTCGGAGGTTACTGAGCCTGGTAGATTAAAGAGGCAGCCTTCTGGGATGAAGGCTTTTTGGTTTTTTTAATCCTCATATCTACTTTCTTCATGCCTTTAGTGGAAAAGCCAACTTGTACTGAAATCCAAGGAAGTTCTATCCATCTCCTATGCTAGAAGGGGCCTCTCTCCAAATTCGTTGGATGCTTTTAGCCATATAGGCCCAGCGGGCTGGGCCCTGGACACAGACACTAGGCACTATTCCTTACCCAAAGAGATCAAAACTCACAAGTTTGAGGGAGTATCTTTGCTTTTGAGGACAGGTTCCAGATGCTGACTGCGCTGTGGAAGGATGGAACAGAGGTGGTTACAGCAGCACAGAAAAGAGGTACCTGCAGTGTCAGCTTCATCACTACGCACAACCTACGCAGCTTGCTTTTACTTATCCTCTGCTTCTTTCACCCGGTCTTTGCAGATTACTACAAATTCATTCTTACCTTGCTCCGGCAGCACAGCACCCCTGACACGCTGCCAGCCACGGAAGCACCTAGGCATGGCTACAGTACTGGGGCGCTTTGAAGGCGGTATGTAAAGAACAAATCATTAGCAGATCTAAGGCATCTCAAAGGCACCCCCAACATGATGAGCATTCCCTCCAGCTCGCCTCACAGTCCCTCCTGTTCTGCAGGGATGTTAAGAGCTGTGCGGGGCCTTCCCTCTCCAGAAAGCTTTGCACCCATTGCAGCCCCCTGGGGCAGTTCCTCTTCTCTGCTCTCAGACTGAGGGTTATACCCAGGCTCCCTGCTGCTTGTCACCCAAAAGATGCTTCTGTAAAATCACCCTCCACTACAATAACGAAAACATTCGATTTTTCTCTTTTTTAAACATCATATCTTTTTAAAGATGTAGGTGGATGCCCAGGCTTTATTATGCAATAGCAGAAGTAGTTAAAAAGAAACTAAAGCCAAATATTGGGCAAAGCTTCCTAAGGGAGTGCTCCTCCTGAACAGTGTTTCCTAGTTAACAACAGAGAACAAGATCAAAACCTTTTCCTTGGAAGTTTACAACTAGAGTGCCGAGGAAAGACCAGCAGTCACTAAACAGCTGAAAACCAGCACAGGTGATTCAGCCGCTTCCTTTCAGCCCCCAAAACAGGCTGAGAATCCCAAACGGGCACTTAGTCACTACCGGCACTGCCTCCAGCGCCAGGAGCCCCGCACAGCGCTGGCAGCGCTTAGCTCTGAACACCAGAAGGAGGAAGCGTGGCCCCTAACGCCTCATGTCCCCGGGTCAGAGCCGCGCAGCCTCCGCTCGGCCTCACCGGGGCTGGCACGGCCGGTAACGGGCAGGTGCCCGGCCAGTCGCTGCCGTCCCGGGGGACACCCGCACACAGTCACCACCGCGAGGTTTAGGGACGTCCCGACAGCCGCCACCGAACACGGGCAGCGGCTGCAGGCCCTGCCGAGATGTCCGGCCGAAAGGCCCGGGACCAGCGGCGCCGCGGCAGGGCCCGGCCCTCTCCTCCCGCTGCTGCCTCCCCGGGAAGGCCGGGCCAGCTCCTGAGACCCCCGCCCGCCCCGGACCCCTCAGCACCTTCGTACAGCAGCCCGCCGCCGCCCTGCTCCAGCAGCCGGAGCAGCCTCCACCGCCTTCTGCCCTGGTCCGTCAGGACGGCGTCGGCTGGGAGCGGCACCGCCGGGCCGGGCCGCGCCTTGCGGGGCGAAGGGGAGCTGGGCCCCGCCGCCGCCGGGGGCCGGGCCGGGGAAGGCCGCGGGGAGGCCGCGGGGGTCGGGGCCTGCTGCCG
>JAVSBS010025537.1:0-20995 GCA_033124195.1 Coracias cyanogaster
CAACCACAACCGCCATCCCATCTCTTGACATCTTGGTATCTAGTACTCTTGTAGTGTTCAGAAGTTCAATACAGACCAACTATATTTGGACTTCTTCAAATTAGAAGTCATGCTAAAAGCCAAGAAAATTCGTTAGATTGTCATCTCAACCATTTTGCTTCGCTGGCCAGGTAAACATAGAGTGGAGCCTGCTAGGGAAGGTGTGATTTAAAGATGGAATTAATGTATTAAAAATTTAAATATTTTTCTTGGGAGAAAACTGTTGAACGTAACTTGGTCTGTGCAGTGTCTGCTTTAAAACTTTTCTTACTGAAAAGCAACACACCGTGAGTGCAATTCAGCTCTTCACAGTAAAGCCACTGCCTTAGGTGATCTCAGCTAACCCACTTTACTTCACAGCTGAGGCATACAGAGTCTGATAGCACAGCTCAGCTGATATCAGGGAGCAAACTTTAACTAAGATATTTACAACCACGAGAAAGCACTGGCCTCCTCCACTGGCTTGGACAAACTGACATCTGGAAAGATGGACTGAAGTGCAACCTGTGCTGCCCAGTCTAAGCAGTGCTGCAGGTCACTTTGGGGTAGAAGGCTGCAAATCACTGCAGATCTAATTCAAAGCTTAATGCAAGTCTGTGTAAAGCTAAATAGCCAGATTGGCTTCTTGGGCAGCTGCATGAGTTCCAGCAGAATTACAACCTGGACATTTTAGCTACTCCAAATATCTCCTTGAGTATTTTAACTTAAGAGGATTCAGTCAGGGGGCATTCACAACTGGAGCTGATTTTATGTATGGATCAGAGCTGAAACTGAGGAGACATGTCAGTCTGCCTCACTCCTCATGTAGGATTTCAGCTAGGGTAATAACAGGAGGAATTAAACTCTTTTGGGTAGTTGTGCTTGCTTGAGCTACCCTCCCACTGTGACCACCATGTTCACCTGCATATGTACCCATAACTTGAAGTTGCACTAGGAGCACTTTAGGTGGTTTTAAAACAGCTTTGAAAATATAAACTCTCTTGTTTCTGTTTTTCTCTGGCTGAGCTCCTGTCCAGACACCTGCAAATGCAGAAGTAGTTTAAACTGCATTTTTCCTCATGTCAATTAAATAATTTAGAAACACTGAGCAGAGGGAGTGAATATTAAGTGTTTTAAAGGTGTCTCAAGAGTCCCTGAGAGAGAATTACAGGATACTGCTTGCAATCAAAGTGGAAATGGCACTCACCTTTCTCAAAACTCAGAGGAGGCTTGAGAACAAATGTTCCAGTGACAAAACATTCAAACTAACTGCACTCTTTGCTGACAACATATTTCCTGTTTTCCACAAGCACAGAAAGAAAGATCGTGTTTTCTTGGTCTTGTACAATAAAATGTTTTTCTGTATTTCTTCTTCTATACCATTCACACATAAGACACTCCATACTGTAGATGTTTCTATAGCAACGGAATAAAATCTTCTACAATAGTAGCTGTTCTTTTCCCAGGTATACTCATCAGCTGGTCACAGTTTAGTCTTTGAAATTAAGCTTCTTGTCCTTATGGAGCTGTACATGTAGATTGAGAAACTATTTTTCTCTTAGTTTACATGAGTAAATAGTGATGCCTCAAGTCCAATTAGCAAGTGGAGAAAAGAATACAGGAATTTCAGCAGCAGAGAGCACATTACTATGTCTGAGTGCTTCAGAAGCTTTGAAGCATGTATCCACATCTCCCTTTCCTACTTTCAGGAATTTATTACCCTCATGTCACAGGAGACAGAGAGAAGGCAGAAGCACATGGAAAAAGAAGCCTTGTCAGAATGATACAAAAGGGCTCTGGCAGCGCAGACCGTGAGATGAAGGTTTGTAATTATAAGCCTTTTGCTCTGTCTGGCATACCATCTTGTGGAACAGCAATGAGATGGAAGTGATCCTTTCTGTTCAGTTTAATCTCCCCTCCAAACTATGCTAAAGTTAAAATGAACTTTGTTTCCTGCTCCTTCAGGCATTGTTTCTGAGCATCAAGCCCTTCCTTGCATCCACTTTAAAGAACCAGTGTAATCTGTACCCACTTCTGCTGTCACCACAGCTCGTTTTTGAGTTCTTTCACTTTGTACTTCCTTGGACTCACTTCTTTGACCAGCATACTGCAGGAAGGACAGTGACAACAGTGCTAAGTGGGCTCAAGCTCCATCTTCCAAAGACTTGGTAAGCAGCTACTTCTCCGTAAGATTTCACTCATCAGTAAATCTTCTTTTAAATCTTTTATCTCAAACTGTTATTTTGTCCCAATGAACACAGTATCTCTGCAGGACAAAGAGCATTTCATGTTGCATTTGTTAACTGCAGCATACTTTTCTGCTACTGGAAGAGTACAAAAGCATAAAAGATCCTGATGTCATCGTTCTTGTTTGGGGGAACAGATGCAAAAAGATTAAAATCTCACTACTAAAAAAAAAAGGTGTGCCTGTTCTTTGCCCTTCACCAATTTATTCTGAATTCAGGCTGTTGTTTAAACTAAGACTTTAAATCATACAAGAAAGCAATCTTTCTGAGAAATCAGTCCTTAAGATGCAAGAGGCACAACTTCTGCTTGTCGCAAGATGCTGGTTTTCCAGGGGGCTGTGTACAGACAAGCCCCACTATCTGGTACACAGCAAGCAGAGCTGGACCAGGAGGAAGACCTCTCTCCAGAGAGCCTTGGCACTACAGTTCTCCATGAGACTATCCTAAAGAAGGCACAGCTCTGCTAGGACCTATCCAGCCTGGCTCAGAGAATGTAAACTGTCATTCTGTTCCAATTTTAACTGGCTTCTCTGTTTAAAAGTACCTTTTCCAAAGTTGCTGATGTAACACTGAGTGGAGGTGGTTTCAAGGCAACCCACTCTGTGCCATGCAATGTATTTGGCCTCTGAGCTGTAAGTCTCTGTTGTTGTTTAACCCTAGATGGCAACGAAGCCCCACACAGCCACTTACTCACTCCCCACCACGGGATGGGGGAGAGAATCAGAAAAGCAAAGTGAGAAAACTTGTGAGTTGAGATAAAGACAGTTTAATAGGTAAAGCAAAAGCTGCATGCACAGGCAAAGCAAAACAACAAATTCATTCACCACTTCCCCTCAGCAGGCAGGTGTTCAGCCATCTCCAGGAAAGCAGGGCTGAATCACGCATAATGGTTATCTGGGGAGACAAACACCATCACTCCGAACACCCCCCCCCTTCTTCTTCCTCCAGCTTTATATCCCGAGCATGACATCGTATCATATGGACTATCTCTTTAGTTGGGGTCAGCTGCCCCAACTGTGTCCCTCCACAACTTCTTGTACATCCCTAGCCAGCTCACTGGTGAGGGTGGTACAGGATGCAGAAAAGGCCTGAACTCTGTGTAAGCCCTGCTCAGCAATAACGAAAACATCCCTGAATTATTAACGCAGTGCGAATCCAAACCATAGCCCCATACCAGCTACTATGAAGAAAATGAGCTCTATCCCAGCCAAAAACCAGCACAATTTCCAGGTTAGAGCTTCACAGACTCAGCACTATGCCTGAGCTGTAGCTCTCCCTTGATTCCTTGAAAACCACAGCAAAATCAACCACAGACCCAGGAGAGGCATGATGAATCTGAAAGTATATTGATTTTGTTTTATGGGCTATCACAGCAGATACTTGCACATTAACATTTTCACCACAAATATTCCTTCTCATTTAACTCAGATGCTCTTCTGTAATTCAATAGAAGATCCGTCGTTCAGCAGAATAAGGCAGCAAGTAACTAAAGGAGACAGGTTCTGCTGCTGTCACATTACTTCTGTTTTGTCATCTTGCATGTGTCACCTAGGAGTAAGGATAACTTTAATTATCAACCACTATAATGTGGAGCAGTTATTATGGAAAACTGTGAATCATTTTCATTTACTTTGGCAGCATGACAAGATCACTTTTAGACCTTGGTGGTGGCTTGGGGAGGCCGGTGAGGAGGGAAACAGGAATGGAAGGAAGGCACTTTCATATACTTCAGTTTCAGAGGGGGTGTTGTCATTAAAAAGAAAGTACGTGACTACTTTCAAGCTTCTGTTAAGGTGGAAGTGAGATGGGACCTACAAGCCTACAAGAATTTCTACACAGTCCAGAAATGCTCATTATCTTCCATTTCAGCAGTTTATAACCAAAGAAGCTGGTGGGAAAGGTTTATTTCTTTGACTTCTACTTTTCCAAATGCTACTGTGAACTTTCAAAATCTCTGATGGGTTATTGTGAAAAGCATACCCTGCCCTAGTCCAGTCACTTGGGAATACGATGGAGAGGTATAACTAGATAGATACACTTAGAGATCAGAGTATTTTTGAGATTTCTGAGTTTAATACTCCTCCGGGGTAAGACATTGAGCTTAGATGAACTTAAAATGTGTGACTCAGTAGTACAACACTATTCTGTGTTGCATGTTTTGCTCTGCACTCCAGTGTCTTTCTTTAAAGGTCAAGGGAAGTTCTAAATCCAGGCAGTTATATATACCTTCTCTTCGACTGCAAAACTTTCTGCCCCCTCTCTGCTCCTTGCTGCCCAAAGCTAAACACTAATTGTTCCACCTCCACCTTACAGAAAAAAAAAATTAAACTCAGCTTTGACTTATTTCTGGTTTTGGTTTTTTTAACTCAGATGGTCTCAGCAATCCACTTTTCAGTTCAGTCTCATGGAGAGCTGGATCATCTCAAGTGAGAAAACTGTGAATAAATGGTTGAGGACAAAACCCTATTAACCGCATTTCTGTGCCCAAGATAATGTACAGAGAGCTGTATGATACCCCATAAATTGCTAATTAATATATCTTGAAATTACAGAGCATTCAGTGCCCTTCTTGATTTGTACAAGTAGCATTTTTCCAGGCCAGAAGTTGCTAATAAGTATGTTTCTTATCTTTTAGACCTCGAAAGAATAAAGAAACTCTGAGTTTCATCCCCTAGAATTCCTCTGAGTTAATGGTTATTTCCAACTAATTCAAAGAGACTCTGAAACTGCAGGAGACTGGGGGAAGGTCCGCCACCAGAAGCACTCTCTGCTTGCTTGCTTCTTCCTAGCTGGAAACAGGAGGGCATATGCTAACAGCTGTTCCAGGATGATGTTGTCACAACCCCTGAGATAAGACCAGGACACTATCAGCCAGGTCCCCTTTGCTTGTGGCACCAGAAACACCTTTCTGTTCACCCAAAAGATGAGTGAAGCACTGGTGGCAGATGGTGTGTATTTTGGCTGTGTGTTGCCAGCCAAAATCATCAGGGGATGATCATCCTCCAAGAGGCAACTGAGTTGCGCGTGGGAAGAACTAACTGCACCATAGAGAAGGTAGCAGTGAGGCAGTGAGAGACATAGGTTTAGCAGGGAGGTTCCTGAGATGGGCAGAGATAAGCTGTCACCTTATAGGTGACAGGAACAACCTTCCTAGGGACCACAGAGGACTGCATAGAGCGCTACAATCAGAAATCCACTGAGCTGGCTGAAATGAAAGCAGAAACACCAGTCCTGCAGAGGGCAGGGAGAGATGGCTTATAAACCCTTTGTTTCTGTTATCTCTTCCTTAGCCACGAAGTTTTCTCTAAACAAAATGTTACCAGTCATGGCTTATTTTCTAATAGCACCTGCCTTGTTAAAGCTTGAAACCTTTTTGGTCTTTTAGGGACGCTCACAGTACAGGAAGGCCCCAGCAGTTTCAGCGCAAAGCACTGGCCAGTTCCTCCCAGATCTGCTATAAAGTCTGACCCTTCGAGTGAATTATGCCAGCAATATATATTGAATGCTGTCTTCACAACACTCAGCACGTATTTTCAGTTAAGTATTTCTGTAAGACAAAGCTTACTATCCCCTCAGTCTCCTGTCTCCATCGGTGGGTGCTCCAGGCACTTCACAGGACCCCAGTAGCAGGTCTGCATGGCAAAGCCTAGGGAGGGGATACTGTCTTGCAGAGGTCTAGGCCAAATGGTGCTTAGTGTGCTCCTGAAAAGAGCACACTGGTCCACAGATCCAGTCCCTTTCAGAGACCCCTATTTTAGTATGTGAGCTGCTGTGGTTTTACAGCATATTTTTAAAAAGGTCCATATTTCTTAAAGGCCTCTAAAATTTGCCATTTCTGAAGAGCTATTCTGACAGTTATTTCAACTCCACAGTCATGAAAGGGTTTCCTGGTTGGCTGGTTTGTTCCTTTCTTTCACAAACTGTTGCTGTCAGGGCAATGAACATGTTTGTTTTCTGTAGGGTTTTTTGTTTTTTCAAAGGGGAAATAAAAAAAAAAGGTTCAGAAATAAAATGCATTTCAGAAAACACATTTACATTTCAAGGCACCACTTTGAAGGGAAAATGTTCCTCTGAGATATCAAAACCAGAGACAATAAAAGTTCGATAATAATAGATGACACAAGTACAAGCCACAGCTATGCTTAACATTTTCTGTGTCATTTTTGAGACAGCTTTGAAGGCTGGCTATTCTTTTATTTGGATTCCTCAAAATAGCCTCAGGCACTTGTAAATATAAATTGAATCCTGACTTCCAAGAAAACTAGTTGGAATTGGTAACTTAAAATATTATTCTTGCTTCAAGCAAGGGTGGATTGCAAGGAAATGTTGTGTCACATATACTGCCTTCATTCCCTACATCTATTGTCTTCGGAGGATTTTTCAAAATTATACTAACCAGAAATACATCCCTGGAAAGCATTTATCTTTTAATAAGTACTGCAATGCCCGAGCAATGTTCATTTTCCCTTTTTTTTTCTCCCAAGTATCCAGATGCTTTTGTATACAAGAGTTCTAGAAATAATTTAATTTCAAGAATGCCTTTTTTTATGCGCTGACTGCAAGATACCACAGGGAAAACTGGATTACAAACAGACTAAGCAGCTGTGTGTATTTAATCCAAGAGCAGCTTTTTTTATCTCTGAGATTGATGCTAATCTAACAATTTATTTTTAAAACTTGTTTAGAAGATTGACATCTTCGGTTTGTGGAGTAACTGTGGCTGCACTGTGACATCTTGAAAACAAGTTTGAGAAGAAGAAAAGTGGTTTGAGACTCAGAGTTGTTCTGTGTCTATACCTCGCATCATTTCACTAAGAGGAACAGCAATGGAAAGGCTACTCAACTGTCCTAATGAAGACAGATCCCTTAGACTCTTCAATGGCAACAGGAGCTTCTCTAACCCTACACATGATTATGCCTTGAACCCAACTTAGGGACCATCAATAGATAATGTATATTTAAACCATGCATTCAGTCCTTGTTGAGTTAACTCCCAAGACTACAGACATGTCCCTTTTGCAACAGTTTTTGTAATAGAGAGACCAGCCAGAGAGGCCCTCTATGGAAGCGCTCCCTTCCAGATACCAGTACTATCATCCCCTGATCCAAGGACATCATTTGATCACACATGCATGGTAAATTGCCCAACTCATCCCAGCACTAAGATGTCAATGTCCCGATGTATCTCTGAGAATTTATTTAAAGCCTAAGAGCAATTATTAAATCTTTCTAAATTGTTCCAGATATGACCTGTTTTCCCAGAAGTACTAAAAGAAAATTTGCAATGTGATCATTGCAAGGAAACTATAACAGTATTTAATCCTTTTAGTATTTCCTAGACTCCTTAACGCTGACAAATCACATAAGCCCCTGAAGCCACTGTACCTGACGGCATGCTTGGAAAACGTACTACCTGCACTCTTTTGCATGGTAAGACTTGGCAAAATGGAGCGCAGACACACTGGAAATACACAGCAGCTTTTTAAAGACATGGCCCTTCATTCTTTGTGGAAAGAGGTATTCTCACCAGTTCAAGTGTCCATCACTATTTCTGGCACTCACTAGTGACAGCAGCAGAATAAATTCCCTTTCCTCAGTTTTCAGAGCACAGCGTGAGACTCATCTCTTTCCTAAGACAGTAACCTGGTGGATTTGAAGTGTCACTCAGACTCCTGTTGGGCTCTGATCCCTCTGAGCAAGAGCTTCTGAAAGAGAGCAGAAAGTTATTGGTCACATATTGTCCCACACAGACACTGCACCATGCACCATCTCTGGTTCATACACCACAGAGATCACAGACATGAGCTGTCCTACTTTTTGTGGCAATAAATTGGTCGAGATCTCCTATCCTCACATGTACAACACAACTGTCTGCTGTACAGAAACATATCTTAAAAGCTGGGAGCTGCTGAAGGAACTAAAGTGAAACAAGTGAGTAAATTAAGATCAGCTTTTTCTCCAGGCAATTAAGATGCCAAGAGGACGAGAGCCAAGGAAGGGGATGTGAGGCAATCACCAGGTTGTCACTGAAGCAGCAAGGAGGAGGTTTGTTTGTAAGACACAGTGTTGGGTATGTTGACTTTACTTCCAGTTTTCCGCTTGGGCCTGGAAACAGTCAAAGAAAGCACCATCTCAGGGATCTTCCTGTGGGACGAACAGGTATGAAATTAGGGCAGGGTGAGAGAGAAACTTTGCCATAGGAACTGTGGATTCAGAGCAGGGTCAAGCATGGGTGGTAGAGGACCCGATCTCTCTTTGCATTCAGCTCCCAGGTACTGCCTTCTCAGGCTGAAAATATTTCTTCCAGCAGCTCTCAAGGGCTGTTTTCCCAGACCTTATGCCACGTTTCCCCTGTACACCATCATATTAAGATGCAGACTGGATGGGCAGGGGCACAAAGAGGGTACACAAAGCAAGTAAGGCTTTAGGTGATACTGTGTACAGTGGAATTAACACATGGGAAATTATATTTCCTGGGTAACAAAACCTCCTCACTTCAGCCCTGTATTTCTCAGTACATTTAGCAGGCTAAGTAAGAACAATCAACACCACTTTTAATTTTGTTAGATATCTGAAGCACATTCGGAGGATAACATGAACATATTTCATCACCATGGTCTCAATATGAAATTCTGTGCTGCATTCCTAGCTTATAACTTGTTGAGGAACCTTGATCCCTGATAGTATTTCAATCGTTCATTAAGTTAGAATTGCCTTCCACATAATTATCCTGCCTTCTTGTCAGCCTGCATTTCCAATACTGAAGGAAATCCCCCAAATTAAATAGAAGATGGAGCAACTTTTAATAAGAAATTATTGCTGCAGATACAGACATAATAAACTATTCACTAGCAAGAAAAACATTTTCAAGGGCTTTATCAAGAAGTCTTGCCAAGGCACATGATTTCAAAAACTAACTTTTCAAGTAGTTCAACTGGCAACTGATCAGTTAGATCAGAGGATGGAGAAAGGAGTTTCCCTCTTGGATAGGGCAACACACTGTGGTTGTAGCTGTGGGTAGAGCTCCTCTTAGGAAGCTGACAGTCTAATTGCAGACTTTTTAGTAGAGCAGATCTCTGTAGGCCTATGATTTATCTAGGGCTGATGAGCTCCAGCTTTCACTGCAGTCATGAAAAAATCAAAGGGCTTATTCACTGATTCAGGAAGTATCTGTCTAATAGCAACTTATTAAGCAAAATAATTCACTTTTGTAAGACAAACTCTAGTCCTTGATTACTCAGGTGTTGGTAAATAACAAAGAATATTAATTAATCACCGAAAATACTATTTTTTTCTTTACATGTAGAAAATGGAAAGGTGATAGAAGTGAGAAAGGCTCTGCAGGAGTTACATTATTGTTAAAGAGGGTTGTATTTCCCTTTAAACAATCACCTGTAAATAATACTTATGCAGTGTCAGTAGCATGAATTTATGGTATTATTAATTTAAATCTACTCGTATTACAGTAACCCATGGGTCCTGGACCACAGACAAAGAGCATTTAACTCCCCACATGTCTGCATCCAGAAATATTACTGCAAAGTAAACAAATATTTCAGAGACAGTGAAAAGAGATCTTGCCGTTCAAAGGACAGAAAAGGCAAGGAAGTTGCAGAAAGGCATGGTAAGGACAAAGGTATGAGACACTTTTCACGCAAGTTTTGATGTTAGTTTTCAGGCCAACGTCCAGCATCGATAGTACAGACAAAGCAATCATTAAAGCACATCTCAATTCTAGATACTCAAAGGCTTTGTGGAGGCAGGTTCTTGTTCTGCACATATACAAGTCATACCTGAACAAGGCACTTTCCCTAAGATAGGCCTGCAGATATAGAAACCTCAGTCTCATCCCTATCCAAGAGACCACACAGCCTTCCACTAGCTATCACATAATATGATGTAAAAGGCAAGGAGAGGTTGAAGAGGAAGTGATCTATAAAAATTGGACAAAACCTGGAAGAAGACAGGAAAGTTTCAGGGCTAATGTTACCCCAAAATCAAAGAGTGATACTTAGTTCTTGACATTTGGCTGCAAGAGAAGGAATGCAATGCTGTCATGCCCCATCGCTTAGAGAAGCTTGCCAGGAACAGCTCAGCTGAAAAGGATCAACAGGAATGGCAAATGAATGGCTCACATTGGGCGGTAGCCTTTCACAGCAGATGCTGCTGTTAAACATACCAATTCATCTGTGTATCTCTCTCATAACTGGCTTCTTGCCCTTTATCTTGTCCCTCTGGAAAAGCAGTCTGCCTTGAAATGACATTCCAGAACTTGCTATGGCATTTATGATGCCTAACAAGAAGAGTGAGGGTGTTTTGAGACAAGGTAGGAAGGCTGAGCTGAAACCTGCCAATGAGCTAGGAGATTTTGCTTCGTCCTGGGACAGCACAAACCAGGTTCAGCAAATAATGGTCTCTGGTTGCTGCATCCTGCAACGGGACCTGATAGCTAGCTCACACTGCCCTGAAACTGAGACTTTATTGGGGTAAAACGACCTCTCCTCCCTTAAACAGTCAGGACCTCTTGGACAACATCAGTCAGGTATTTCTTCACAAGCCAAGGAGGGCAACAACTCACCAGACTGGTTCTGGCCTAGGGAAAGTGCTTCAAGATTTTGGCTGGATGTTATCTCCTTTAAAAGCATTGGATGAAAGAGTCAAGTAGCCCACAGTTTGACCATACTCAAGGACTGAAAGGGTTTCAAGAGGCAGAGCAGATTCGCAATTTCTCTGTGCAGAGTCCTTTTTTTCCTGCTTTGCCACTGCTTTGTGGGTTCTTGTTGGGGAAAACCTGAGCACACATGCCATAAGCCACAGAAATTGAGGCTTATTTAAAGGATTTCCCTGGCACCAGGGCAAATTTGCTGGTGTACCAGTCTCTGTTGCACAAAAAAAAAAAAAATTTCCAGATGATCTTGAACTAGCATAACATCTTTCTCTAATATATGCATTCCTTTTCTGTGTACGATGTGAAGATGGATCCTTTAAAGCTCCAGCAGTTCTTGCAGTTATCCAATCTGTTTCATGTGAAAGCTCCAGAAACATTTAAAGTCTTCTAGCTGCTCTAACTTTTGAAGAAGAAAGCCTAATTACATCTCACGTGGGCTCTCATTCTTCTTATGTTGCCATAACTCCAGCCCTCAGAGGCCAAGGCCAAGAAAGGAGGGAGTTGGTAGCACAGACACCCAGAGATGCCTAATATTTTAGTCCTTTCAAAAAACCTCAAAAATACATTTAAAAAAAACCAAACAAAAAAAAAATTACAACTGAGCAGAACTTCTACAGAGCTTCCACAAATTTCTCCCTCCTTTTCACAAGGTCTCTGATACTGCTCTCTGACACTGAATTAATAAATCTAAGTTGTGGACAATGGTTTGTCACCATTTAGAAAGCAGCAATCACTAACCATATGGAAGCATCGAAGATGCCCCAGAAACAGCTTTTCCTCACAGTATGTAATGATTACGATAAATATTTAATGCCATTTGAGAAATAACCTCAACACCTTTTTTAATAGAGGCACATTAACCAATTCACTGCCTTAGATAAGTATAATGGTAATTCTCCTTAAATTTTTAGTCAGGTTTATAAGTGCAAGGAAATGCATTTACAGACTTCCACAAAGAGTTTGTTACAGGTACTAATGAAGCTATAACTAGGATCAAATCAACATATACATAAGTTGGACCATACAGTACCCAACAATAGTCCTATATAACGCACATACAGAACGAGAAGGTTGTAAAAATTGAAGGGAGAATCTGGATATACCGAAATTATGGATTTTTATTCTGCTCAGAATTGTCCTTGAGTAAGTCCAGATTTACACTACCTAAATAAATGGGACTACTTTGGATTCCCATGAACTTAATTCAAGAGCCGGATAGCTGAAATTATTTTATCTGTATTAACTCTCCTAGGGAAAAGAAACTTAAAACTCTATTTTATTGTAGACATAGCAGCTTTGGTTAATTATAGCAGTGTAACAAACAATTTACTGGGGAGGGAATGCAGAGAGGAAACAGGAGCAGGCAACTAACTCTAAATTAAAAGCATTGAGGATGAAATTCCTGGTATAGTCTAAACAGTGTATTATTTGTAGCTCTACTAAGAAAGCACTGGCAAGAGTAGTTGTAAATATAGTTCCCTAAATCTTGGTTTGACAGTAAAATATTCTGCAAAATAATAATAATATAAAAACAATTGCAAAACATTTTGTATCAGTAAAAATACTGCTTGAAAGTTTGACAGTTTCCCCAGTTCAACTATCAAGGTGCATTTAAATACCATATGCACTACAAGAGAATAATCTTGTGACATGCTCAGACAGAGTAAAACTATAATTATTAATGTGGAAAGAATGCCTGAACTGCTTCACTGGTAATAGAAAGATGCCAGAAGCCTTGAAAGCACCTTAAAAGCCTGGTTAATTCCCCACTTAAGTTCATTTGGTTCAGATATTAGATTGGTCTGCTGTATGGTCTAATTTACCAGTAAATAACATTTTATCTTGAATTTCATTACTTTTCAAATTTTTTTTCCCACAACTTAAAAAAAAATTATATAGGTGCCCTAACCCTTGACTATGATGTAATTTGTATTTATGTATTATGTGCATAGGCTTGGCACAACACTTAAAAAACAATGTGTGCATATTGCTTTTGTTTTGAAGTTCTTGAGTACAATGTGTTTGTCCCAAGAGAAATTTGGAGATCAAGAAGTACCTCTGCATCATTTTTACCAAGCTCAGAAAGATTTGGAATTGCAGTAATTAAATATTATTATAATGGACACACAGGGATTAATTAAAATTCCATGGACATCTTCATTCTTGCACATTGGATTTTGTAACTTTTATTTTCCGTGTACAAGTTGTACATTCATGAGAGGCACGTTATCCCAAGTTTTAAAAAATAAACTGAATTGTGGAGCTGCAATCTAACTTCCAAGTGGTCATCAGATGAACAAGTTACCACACACAGAGGACTCTTTATGCTGCTTGAACTAATGGAGAGTCTAATGAGAATAGACTTTTAGCCTTTCAGAGGGATACTAAGCCAGGTCATGACTCAAATGGCTGCAGATTGGGAACCTCAGTTTAATTCCAGATGAGGGAAAGGACAGCTCAAATGAGCAGAGGTTCTTCCACTCACTCTTCGTAAGTCCAGCTCTTGCTGCCTGACCCTCTCCAGACCTCTGGAAGATTTTCATTCTCTCTATATCCTATTCCATTTGAAACTGACATCTATGGCCCAAACCATTTCATGATTGCAAAGTTTAACTGAAAACAGGTTCTGTGTAATGGGAAGTTCTCAGTGATGTCAATATTGAATAGTAGCACCAGCCTGTTACAACTTGCCATGGAGACAGATTGCAAATACCTGCATTGAAAGTCTAAGCATATCCAGTATAAAATAAATCTTCCCAGAAGCCAGAGCCAAATCAGACTGAACAAAGCCTCTGTGCTGCTAATGAAAGTGCTGTGTCTTTTCTATTGCCAAACCCAACCTCACTACTTATTAAACATTACACATTATTTACTATATCTATTATGATAAACATACCCTTTAAAATGTTTTTATAACACATTCACAAACATGCACTTTAGTCACTTCAGAGATCATAAGGCCTGGAGCTCTTTGCCAGCAGTTTTCTAAGCACATAGTCCATGCAAAACCTCTTTCTGGTTGTTTCAGTTCTAGTGCACATGGAAGTGATTGGCTTTTTTTCCAGTGCAAGGAGGAGTGAAAAATACGAACCAGAGTGGCTTTCACCAAAACCAGCTGGATCAAATCATATTGGGATTTGCAAGTTAATTTGCTTCATGTTATCTTTCATTTTCATCCCTCTTAGTGCTTGCTTCCAACCGGAATTTAAAATACAGAAATAGATTTTTTTTGAAGTTCTTGTAAGACATCCAGTTTGCAGGCTCAGAGAAGTCAGAGTTTGAGCCAGGCTGAGATAAGCACTCAGAAGAATGAATACTTATCTGAACCAAACTTTCTGAGGCTTTTCATATAAACAACCATCTTAGCTGCAATCAGGGATGTAAGAGAGCAGGGCTGGCCTTAGGACTAAATGCTCCAGCCATCATGCTTCTATTTCTGACTCTAACTAAGTCCATCTATATGACCTTTGGCCAGTCATTTAACCTCCCACCACAAGTCCTCTGCCTGCAAAATAGAGATAACAATACTTCCTTTTCCTTCAATGTTCGTCTCTGCTGTCTATTCTTAAAGCAGCCAGAACAGGGACAGCAGTTAACTACTTAATATGGAGAGTTCCCTAACTATTGAACCCCAAAATATTGTTGTAACACTAAAAACATAACCAGTTAGTAGGGTGGGATATTGCAAACCCGTTCCCTTCCCTGGGAATTTCCTTCATTCCCTTCCCAAGTTTGTTTACAAAATGTTAAGTGACAAACCATACTTAATAATGCCATTCAGTAGAGGCTCTAGAAAGGTTAGAAAGCTCTGGTGGAAATAAACTGTTGGCAATTTTAAGCACTGATATTTTGTTAAGGAAAACATCAAATATACCAAGGAAAGGGGCCCTAGATTGTGTCATATCTTTTCAATTCAGCTGATAATTTCATGTATGCAAGCTCATGTCTTGTACAAAGTGGTGGTTGCCAAAATTTAGAGAAGTCCAAAGACTGGCCTGAATTCCTGACCTGTGAAAGCATTGATTAGAAGAGATGCATACTGAATTTCCTTCTTTCATTGAATTCCTACCAAGGGTTCCTGAATTTTTTTTGTTCTAAATGTTTCAAGTGCTGGCAGTTTAAGCCAAATGCTTAACTGCAAGTTTTCACACTGCCTCCTGATTTGATAGATGTTAACGATACTCATTAGAGACGAGATAGATATTAAGTCCTTTAAGACTGATGTGACAACGATGGGAGTAGTTGCTGTTCCAGTACATGCATTCAAGATTTTGGTGCAGAGATGCCATGAAGCAAAGTCATGACTTTCAGCTCCTAACAGGTGTTTGATACTGTATCCAGGTCAATAATTTGAGGCAGGTTATGCATCCTTTCAAAAATTCATAGCTGGAAAAATGAAGTCAATGCAGATCTTCAGAGAGCTGTTTGCTTTAAAACCAAGACCTTTAAAAGGCAAATTAATCAGGGAAAAAAAAAAAAAAAGCAAGCATCTCTTGTTACCAATTACACGTATCAATATGAATTTCTATAATTGTGGTGCATTTTCCACTTAGATGTAGTAAGGTAGGTTGATGCCACTGGGATAAAGAAAAGCAGCACATTGTCAGATATCTGTAATTTACTGCCAGCTCCTTTGCGTGACAATGGAAAGGTCTGCTAGTTGTTGAAAGCAATACGTGCATCATGTGGGAGCTGACAAATTACCCAAATAAAAACAAGAAAACAAGAAATTTAATAGAAGGTCTAGTTAACATCAATTTTCCTTTAATTCTTGAGGTTTAATTCCCGAAGCATTTTAAAGAGAGGTTTGCTTTCACAGACTGGGAACTTCAATGAGCAGATAGAAATGGAGTGCTCTGTTCCCTCCTACCATAAAACATGGTAGTTGGTGAATTTTCATGAGACAAGTGCAGTGAGGAATTAACACCTTTCATTCTGGGGGGAACAAACCCCATCTTGTAACTAGAGTTCATGCAGAAAACTTCTGGGGAAAATTTGCAGTTTGCTTTGCAGAACAAATTAGATATTGCACACAATACACTTTTCAAGAGGTGTTTTCTTTGTGAATCATTTACAGTTAAGGATAAAGTCTAAAATACCCTGCTATGAAATCTCAACTTGTTTGTGATTTAACAGTAAAGTTTAAAGCTAACATTGTTAGCTCATCTTGGCCTTAATGATCTCTGTGGTGACAGTGGTTTAATCCGTGAAAGATTATTGGGACAGCTGAAGTCTGCACTTTAAGCCACACAAGTCTAACAAGGCAGTTGTGAGCATGTGTGCAGGACTGGAGTGAGAGGCTGTCGTCTCCATGCATCTGTTTCTGTAATCTCCTCCTCTCTGGCTCAGACAGGCACAACTCTGTCCTCTCTCCCATCTGCTCTCATCCCTTCAGAGCTCACTTGCAAACAGTGCTTTTCTAGACCATCCATTTTGTATCTCATCTTGCAATCTATCCATGCTGCTGCTTCTATACGCTATAGAGCATCCAGCCAGCTCTATTCCAAGGTACTCCATATTCTGTCTCATCTCATTGAACTATTTTTCTGAACAATATTAAGAGACATAGGCTCATGGTGCCAGTCTGCATCACACACCCATGGAGTTGCATGGGTGACCCAGAAGGTAGCACTTTATAAATTGCCTTAGTAACTGCATTCAGATTATTTTGTAAAATTTTCCTTGTTATGATGACTACCAAAAAAAGCATGGTTACCATGCTAAGTCTGTTGCTTTTGTTTCTTTGTCTACAGATAACTGTTGGTTTTCTTGCTGTGTACTTGGGTTATACAGTCTTTGAGACAGGCTTTTTACTTAGCTCTTACTTAAAGCTTCCAGAACAAATGTATGTCTACTCCATGATGGGTGGTTGCATGCTGAGTTGGTGTATAAAAAGCAGCCTATGAAGTTTTTAAGAAGTAAAGCTTTAGTATTTTTTGATAACACTTCTCAAAACCAAAACATTCCATTTTTCACAGCAGGTATTTCAAGAAGAGATGAAAATAAGAATTGAGAAGGGAATCACTCTGTGCACAGGAAACAACTCAACAAAGAAAATGAAACAATAAAAAGTGACTGCATTGGTGCTCACAGTTCTACCGGATGTTGGATATCATGGCCATGATTCAACTTACAACTGTCTCAAACTTGTGTTTTAGTAGAAGGCGGCCATCTGTCTATACAGAAATACCTAATTGATTTTTTTTTTTTACTTACAGGGGAAAGCAGGTTTCCACTGCAAGATTCAAATTCACTGAACTTTGCAAGCTACAGCATGTTGTTCCATTATTAAGCTTTCAGGTTCCATTTGTTATGCCTGGTGTATTAGGAAAAAAGCCTTCTGACTTTCGCATGGTGCATTTAAATAAATAAAGAGAGCCATGGAGGATAGCTGGAGGCCTAAAAACTAGAGCACACTCTATGCTTTTGTGAGTACTTACATTTAATTAAAGAGCACCATATGCCGTCAAGAGTATTGTTGGCTGGGTAAGCCCCTTCTTGACAAATGTGATTACAGACAAAGGGTAAATATTATGCAAGAATACATAATAATAGCACAGCCTATATGGAAAGGAGAAGCCTAGTACTATGAAAGCTACTCCAAGCAGTACTGTGCTCTTTGGCGAGAATAAAAGCTTGCTCTGGAAAATACCTACCTTTCAGCCTTGCATAGAAAAGTTCAGGAGCTATCCAATCTTTATCACTTAGATTTATCTTGGAAATACACTTTTTTTCCCTCCAAAGCACACAAACACACTGTGGGCTTTATATTTTAACTCAGAATTATGTTGGGTAGAAGTACAATTGAGTTTTAGGGCAAAATGACCTGTATCAGACATGTCCAGTCTACCATTCACCTTTGCAACACAGACTCCTCCTCAGCTGGCTCCTGCACCCATCAGCAATGGGAAACCCCCTGCTAGAAGCCAGCCTCTGCACCAGCAAGAGGCAGAAAAAGTTGCACAAGGCAGTCACCAGTTCCGTCAGAGAAGTCTGCACCCCAGCAGCATGTTAAAGAGCATTTGGGCTCTTCCATACTCTGCTGCATGTAGTATAAGACCTCCTACCTTACTGTCTGGTAAGCCATTCCACCAGGTCCTGGTAATTCCTTCCTTTCACTGTGCCAAACTGGGAATGGACCACAGCCAAACAATTTAGTTGAAAAACAAGAGGATAAGGAAACAGAAGAGAAGTTAAACAAAAACCAAACCAACCAAACAAACCAAAAAAGGTGAATGGAAAAAGAACTGAGAAAGGTAACATACAGGGAAATTATTTAAGAGCTGAGCTCTGATGTTACGTCTTGCCATGCAGACTGGACAGCACGTGCTGTTGTGTGCATGTGCTAATAGAAAACAGGAAAGGCATGTAAAGATGCTTTAATTCCTTGCTTACTTGTTTTTATTTCTAGAACGTTTATAATATAACAAATATTTTTTGGCTTGGTTGTATTATTTATGCAGTTTAGTATCAAGGACAAAATAGCTTTACAATATTTAGCTACTGTAAGATAAAATAATTGTTAATTTAATCAGCATAGGCTAAATAGACTTGAGCTACAGGATTCAGAGATTGATGGAGTATTTGCTGAATGTAACTATTCTTTCCTGCTGGCATGGAAACATGCTTTCAGCTCCTTTTGGCTGCAGTCAGTTAGGGCCTGGCCAATTAAGGCAATAGAAAATCCTTCATTAATGTCAATGGGCTAGCTAATATACCCAGAAAATTGTTGTAGTTCAGCTAGTATACATGTTTGACAATAAATGAAGATGAAAGAGGATGTCAAAACCGCATCCATCCAAAGATATAAGTGGAAAAAAGCTATGAACTTTTATCAAGAAAGCTGATACTCCATTGTTTTGGCTGATAACATTGCAGAATTTCCAACCCTGAAAGCAGACCCTTCCTCAACAACACTGTATTTGTCAGGAGCAAGCTGTAAGAAATCTTTTAATCTTTTTCTCTGAAAAAGATTCTCATGTAGGGGAAGAAACTACTGATGCAGCATGTCTTGATGTTAGTAAGCCTTTGATACAGTCCCATTTCTGTTCTCAGAAAAAAAGCCTGAAAGAAAGCCTATAAGGTAAATGCACATTAATATGTTAGCCAACTGCTTCAAGTGAGAAGATCACTCAAGTCAGGTCACATAGCCTGTCCCCAAGACAAATCTGTTTCATATCTTTATCAATGACTTCGGGGATGGGTTAGCATGTAGGTCATGATGAGATGAGATTAGCATTTAAAATGAATTTGAACAACTGGAGGAATAGTCTGAAAATGAGAAAATTTAAAGTACAACGGCCATGCTAAAAGCAAAACATAAAGGTACACACATGGAATGGGGAACAGTCAAAATATGTTTCAGCATTGGGGGTTTTTGTGGCTCAAAAACTGGAATTGAAGAGATACTATTGCAAAAAAGGATCTACTCAAAGTTACCAGCATTACCTTTCCTTCCCTCAGTTATGGGGGTAGTGACAATGTTCTTGACGTTTCTTCCAGCCTTTCCCACCTATTATTTTCTCTCCAACCCATTCTGTAGGGACAACTCCATGAGTATTCCCCCAGGCAACAATTCTCCAATTGTTCCTCTTCATAGGAACTCTTCTAGAGGAGTTCCTTCTCCAAGTGTTGTAAGGAAACACAGACCTACCAATCCTAGCAATATTCCTCCCAGGAATTTATAAAAGTCTGGCTTTCTGTAAGACTCTCATTACTTCCTAGGTATTCTTCTACCTGACATATTGAGGATGCTGTCTTTCTATTTTGTATGGGATGATCCCAGTTAGCAAGACCATTCCCCTTCCTGAGCTTTCAAGTTCTCCTTTCCTGAAGACAGAGCCATCCCCTTTTGTTGCCCCAAGACATTTCCCAGTCAGTTTAAGGCCTTCTAGCAGTTCTTCAGTATCCAGGCCACTTCTGTCTTCTAGGGTCCCTCTTGATCGCCCTTGTGGGATCAACCTACATGTTCACCTCCTTAGCCAGTTTTCTATTACCAGGCTCATTTCTTTTTACAGTCAACACTTACCAGACATGGCAGGCACACCTCAGTGAGCAGTTATGGCCAGGCTAAGGCTTATATGAGCAAAAAAAGTTCCAAGAGAGAATATTATTATACTCTGGAGAGCACTCAAGGCCTCCAGCTGCAGTTTAAGCAGCTCATTCTCAGAAAGGCTGGGCATAATTCAGAGAAGAATAGCCATAATTATAAAATTTCAAAAAACGGGGTACACAAATAGACCAAAATAAACTTGGCTTTTTCTAAAACTGTAATGAAAGGACATGTAAAGCAGACTGCAAAGTTATGGAGTGCGTCAAAAAACGATGGCGATCAACTGTTGTTGAAAAATAGGACAGTAATTCACTCAATTTGCAGTAAGGGACATGTAGGCTAGATAGTAGGGATGCGTCAGCATACCACTTATGTAGTACCCCACAGAAGCAATACCTCAGAAAGTTACTGGAACCTCAGCCTCAAAGGGTTTTAAGGATAGGTTATTTTGATACATTCATGAAACACACAGATGCTCCTGACCCTGGCTCAGAGGATGTGTATTGGTCAGATAGCTTCCTGAAAATTTTTCCAGTGCAATTTCTTTGATTTCTTAATATAACTCTCAAACACTGGCACCAATACTTAGCAGGAGAATTACATCTGTGCATGGATTGTACCTAAATGATCATCAAAGCACAGCAACACTGAGTGACAAAGGCCATAAGGCCTTGGGGCATGGGGGAGGAGTTAAAGGAATGATGATCTGCTCTCATGGAGCAGATCATCTTGAGTGCCATTACAAGCCATATAAAGGACAACCAGGGGATCAGGCCTGGTCAGCATGGGTTTATGAAAGGCAGGTCCTGCCTGACAAACCTGATCTCCTTCTGTGACAAGATGACCTGACTATTGGACGAGGGAAAGGCTGTGGATATTGTCTACCTAGACTTTTGAAAAGCATTTGACACTGTTCCCCATAGAATTCTCATGGAAAAACTGGCTGCTCATGGCCTGGATGAGCATACGATCTGCTGGATCAAGCACTGGCTGGATGGACAGGCCCAAAGA